>BLKR01009421.1:0-120069 GCA_011170035.1 Teleogryllus occipitalis | reverse complement strand
AACATATAGGATATTTTTCACAACTGATGAAATGGCATGCTTTAATTGTCACCAAACTGGGCACTTAGCTGGACAATGCCCTTCACCCAACACTTCTAATCACCATAAAACTACCAATTCAAGTAATGTTCCCATGGAATCTGAACACATTAGTGAAAAACCCTGTGACGTGCCAGATCCAGCAACCAATGGAAAAGACACTGAAGTAGCAGATATACAATTTCACCATGAGTCCATGAAAAAATGCCCACAACTGATTCTCCACCACCTTCTAAATCTGTATCTTCTACTAATGAAGCCAAAAACAATGAAGAAATCTCAAATAATAACAACATAGTCTCCCTCAGTACCAATAAAAGATGCCTCCAGACTGACTCCTCCTCACCTTCCAAGTCTGTAAGCAACACAACTGAAACAAATAATATGGAAAAACTCTCAAAACAACCAGAAAAGAAAAAAAAGAAGAAAGAGAAAAATATGGAAGAGTTGATAACCCCTATCAAACACATTATTGAAGACTCTCAAAACAACTACCCCCTTACTTACCTTCAGTTTAAATCCTTTTTAGAGAACTCTTTCAGTACTAATGATCCTATACTCATCGCTACTGACTACTCACAAGACATATCATCCATCACCAGAATGATGCATAGTTTATATCCACATCTCACCAATAAAACCATAAAAGGCAGATTCACCAGGATTATCAGGAAAATCAACTCAGTACTTCATACTGCAGATGAATCAAGCACTGAAACAGACTCCAGTATAGAAATCAACACCAGTCAATGAAAATTCTTCAGTGGAATGTAAATGGCTTTTACCCCAGACTAGAAAGTATACAGTACCTATGTAATCTAACACACCCTGACATCCTCTGTATCCAAGAGACCAACTTCAAAGACTCCAAGCATGGCAATATCAAAGGGTATAATTGCTCCTTCAAAAATAGAATCAACTCCAATCATGCCAGTGGTGGTGTAGCTTTATTCATCAAAGACCATATTCAATATCAAGAATTGAATATTCAATCAAACATTGAAGTCAATGCTATAAGGATCTTGTCACCTGTTCAAATCAATATATGTAATATCTACCTACCAAATAGCTACAAGTTTGATGAACAAGAAGTAACTGATATTATTAACAAGATGCAAAAACCATTTCTCATTATGGGGGAATTCAACAGTCATAATCCAATTTGGGGATCCAATAAAACTGACAATAGAGGTATCATGCTTGAAGAAATATTTGATAAACTAGATACAATTGTTCTTAATACTGGAGAACCTACTCACATCAATACCAGTACCAACAATTACAGTGCCATTGATATTTCCATTTCCTCCAGCCAACATGCCTATAAATGTTCATGGAATATCTTAGATTAGCCCTATGATAGTGACCATTTCCCTATTTTTATAAACATTAACAACACTCCCAACATGTATAAAAATGACCAAGCAATCCCAAGACGGAATTATAACAAAGCTAACTGGAATATCTATAATGATCTGATCAAAAAGTACCTACCTAATACCAATGTTCTTCTAGAAACAGAGAACATCGACACTATCATCAATTCATTTAACGATGTCATAACCAAAGCTGCAAATGGATCAACTGAAATAATCAAATCATCAAAGAGAACCAAACTAGTCCATTGGTGGAATGACAAATGTAAATTGGCACTCAAAAATTCCAAACATGCCTTCAACAAATACAAAAAACATAATACTGAAGAAAATAAAATACAATACAAAAAGATGAGAGCTGTTACAAGAAGAACCATAAAAGAAAGTAAAGCAAACTCCTGGTACAACTATGTCTCAAGTCTGTCAATACATAATAATATTAGTGAGTCATGGGCAAAAATAAAAGCTATCGAAGGAACAAAAAAAGGTAAACAAATACATTTTTTACTGTCAAATAACCAAATCATTACAGACCCTAAAGAAATAGAAAATTCAATTGCATGCAGCTTTGCCAAAAATTCAAGCTCAAAAAACTATACAGAAGCCTTCTTACAACACAAAAAAGAACAAGAGAACCTTACAGAACTCACAAATAATGAAGACTTGGCTACTTATCACCATCTTAATGATCCTATTGGAATTAAAGAACTTAATTCTGCTATCAACAGGACTAGAAACTCCTCACCTGGACCAGACAACATTCCATACATTCTTTTGAAGAATCTACCCCTGGAAGGGAAAGAAACATTACTTAAAATATACAACATAATATGGGATAAAAATGTATTTCCCAAGCTATGGAAATCAGCTATTGTTATACCTATACCAAAGCCTGGAAAAGACCCCACAAAAAATGAAAATTACAGACCCATTTCTCTAACATGCAATATGTGCAAAATTCTGGAAAAAATAATTAACATAAGACTCAGATGGTTTCTAGACTTTAAAAACATCATATCAAACAATCAATTTGGTTTCAGAGCAGGACACTCAACTACTTCTCACTTAGTAAGTATTGATACTTACATTCAAGAAGCCCTTGCTAACAAACAGCATGTTTTAGCAGTGAGCCTAGACATTGAACAAGCTTACGACATGGTGTGGACCCATAGAATCATGACAAAATTACAAGAATATGGACTTAAAGGCAACATATTTCAATTCATCAAGAATTTCACCAAAGAAAGAACTTTTAATGTGAGAGTTAATGGTAGCTTATCATCAGTACAACATCTGGAGAATGGACTACCACAAGGTGCAGTACTTAGTGTTACCCTATTGCTATTGGCCATTAATAATGCTGGCTCCTAAATCAACCATCCAGTAATCATAAGGAAGTATGCAGATGACATTACTATTCTTTGCAGAGGAACATCTATTACAACCAGTCAAGAGATTATACAATCTGCCCTAAACAATCTACATGGATGGTCTCTCAAATCAGGTTTTAAATTTTCAGCTTCCAAAACTCAATGTATAATATTCTCCAGACAAAATATTGTGAATCAGCCCATATTAAAAATGGACCTACAGGAACTAAAGTTTGATCAAAATATTAAAATTTTAGGCATGCATTTTGACTCAAAAATGAGCTGGAAAAGACATACTAATTCTATCTGAGGAATGTAAGAAAAGACTAAACATACTCAAGTGCATTTCCCATAATAACTGGGAAGCAGATAAACATCTCCAGCTAATGACCTACAAAGCAATGGTACGATCCAAGATCGACTATGGATCCATATTATATGATTCAGCTAGCAAAAACGACCTAAAAAATCGTGATGTTATACATAATAAAGCTCTACGAATAAGCACTGGCTGCTTTCATACTAGCCCCATTGGCAGCATTCTAATAGAAGCCAAAGAACCAACTCTAGCTCATCGTAGACAAATGCTAACTCTCAAATATGCTATCAAAACAGCTGAGTCAAATAATCCTATAATCTACCACAATATATACCCAAAATTTCAAAATTACTACAAAAGAACAAAAATGCTTTTCACCAGTATATACCAAAGTGAAAAACCTACTAAGACAGCTAAACTTTCAGGAAAAGATATTAATGGAAAAAAGAAATAACAGTATACCACCATGGACAATTCCTGATATAGTAGCAGATATAACACTGGACACTCTCCAAATAAACAAAATGGCTAAAAAAGATAAGGAAATAAAATTTCAAGAAATAGAAAATAAATACAAAGATTCCTTTAAAATCTATACTAAACTTATCAATAATAGTGATGGAAAATATGCAGCTACATTTACCAAAGATGTCAAAGTTATAAACAGACTGCACTCCTACGCTAGTACTACTACAGCTGAAATATGCTCTATAATGACAGCCTTCAAAATGTCACAAAAACTCAGACATAACAAGTTTGTCATTTTCTCTACTTCCCTTGAAGCAATAAATAATATTCACAATAACTACCCAGGTATACCAATGATAAACAGTATTCATGAAATATATCAAGACATTATACAATCTAAAGAGACTCTCATAATTGCCTGGATACCAGATTACAAAACAATGCCTGAACACAACACAATGAGCCTTGAAGAGGAAAATGTAAGCCCTGAAACTGAAAGTATTTTAACAATATCACACACATACAAGGATTTATGGACACATATCAAGAAAGTAATGGATGAAAAGTGGAGCAACCTCTGGAAAACCATGAAATCCAGCCCTCTACACAAACTAGTTAAAAATTTTTATTCCCTGAAAACTTCCAAAAAATTCTCAAGACAAGAGCAAGTAACAATAACAAGAATAAGAACTGGTCATTGCAAGTTCAGTCATCAACACTTACTAACTGGAAATCCCCCACCTACCTGCCAGCACTGTGATACCTCTCTTAACTTTCAACATATCTTAACTCAATGCCCTATGTTTCAGCACAGCAGACAGAGATACCTAGAAGATGAGCCAAACTCCGAATTAATCCTATCATCCAACGAATTCCAAAATAAAATAATACAATTCTGTAAAGACAGCTATTTTCTTAAAGAAATCTAACTGTATTAGCATAGATACTGGAAACTAATATTGTAACTTGAAAATACATATAATGTTTGTCTCCACATATTTGTATATATTTAGTGTAATATTCTGTTAAAGTGCCATATTAATATTGTAAAGTTGTATTTAAAGTAGTCGCTAATGAGGTGAGTTGTTGATGCGACTTTAATAAACAAAAAAAAATTAATTTTCCGATATAATTTAATAAGAACTCTTTTCGGCTGTATAATACTAATGTTTTTTAATTTTTTTCCCCGATTCCCTATGATTTCGTAGATAATAGTAAAATTTCCATATTTTGGATTTTTGTGGGTTCTGTCTTGATATTGTTCCTGTTTAACACTTACACGTAAACATGGAAACTGCAGAATTTTTTCAGAAAGGATAGTATGGTCTAAAGAACTAGAATAATCAGGGGCGTCCAGAAAGGGAGGGGAGCAGCTTGGGCAGTTTGCCCCAGACCCCAACTTAATTGAGGCCCCGAATTTTTTTCATTCAAAAGAAATGAAAAATATATTTAACTCTAACCCAAATTTAACACTAAGTTATTTCTTGTGCATAGAGAAATGAATTCTGCTTATGAATTCAGAGAAGGGGAAATATTTTGTTTAAAAGAAGAGTCCCTCTTGGATCAACAGCGCCAGGACCCTGGTTTTATCTGGGTGCCCCTGAGAATAATATCCACATGTACGTGAAAACGTGAAATGAAAGAAATGTTTTAGACGTGGGAAGAAAATTTTCTTCATAATGTTGATATAGACTCGCGCAAAAAAATCCAATAAAATGAAGATAACTGCTTAGAGCAAAAAATCGACCAGATGCTTTTGGACAAAATGTAAAATTAATTGCTCGGGAACGTGATTAATCCTTGCTATAATCTATTATAACTGCTCATACACAAGCACGACACCTTTGAATTACCTGAGAGAATTTCTTCACTTGTGTGAACCACACAAAAAAACTTCGAAGGAAACGTGTTCAAGTCAAATTCAGAATATGCATTCGTTAATTTCATAAACGAAAGGTATCAGAAGAATACAGAGGCTCAGAAACAAAATTTCTGGGTACTTTACTGAAAAATGTAAGCTGATCAATTGCCTAAGAAAAAGGACTAAGATGAGCGAAGGAATGAACCAGAATTTATAAATCTCATTAAGATGCAGACCAACGATGGCAGCGTCTACCGCCCGGGGAACTCGTTTTGAGAAGTTTATTCCAGACTAGCATTATAACCCGTCATTTAACAAGAACACAGAAATCAAGAAATCCAACAGTCTAAATTTAACGCGGTGTATTTAAGGACTTCATGATACGGCGCATCTCGTTTCAAAAGAGCGTCTCGTCGTAATGGTTCAATCTAGGGGGCTCCAAATCACGGCAGTGGGCAAGAGATTTTATCATGTTCAAAAATGCAAATAGCACATAGGATCGTTCTGATGTAATAATGAGTGCTGAATACAAAACAATAATCGAAGCAAGGAGAAGAAGATCACATAGCTAAATTACTACTATAATTATTTTGTTATTTTGAATTTGAATATTTTACAATTTCTAAGTTTTTCTATTCTAATAAATACAAAAAGTATAGTACATACGTTTTTTTTTCAAAACTGAAATTCATTGTTCGGGTTTTACTAGTGCACAAGATCAATTTGCATTATTATTATTATTATTATTAATGAAGAATAGATTGCTGAAATATCGTTTTCTAATACTGATGAAAATATAAGCAATTTCAATAGTTAGTAGGACTGCTGCCTTAAATAAAATTCCAATGAACACTTTTGCAGACAAGAATGGCAAGAAAAAAAATGGGGTAAAATTGTGCCAACATCCTAATGAAACGCAAATTAGAACAATCGTTCCTACATTACGTGCAGCAACATACTTTGCAACACGGTGTCTTTGCTGAACCACAATTATGATACTATATCTAAAATAATTCTCAACCATTATTATTTTATAACGTCACCCACACTCTATTTGTACCTTTTGTTATTACTTTTGGCTCATTTTTAGGTTATGCGGTTAGGTTACAATTCGTAACAACTTTCTATTAAATATCCGCCTACTGGCGCCGAACGTTTGAGTAATCCTCCTTTAATTTAGTCAGTCATCGCCAGTCGTATTCAGACATTACCTTTTATCCCATCGGCCAAGGGCTCGGCGTCATTAGAACCCGGGATTCCCAGACGGTCATCCAACCAGGAACCCGCTACGCCTCGAAATGCTTAACCTCCCTGACTTCACGGAGCGTAGTTGCGGAATTCGGCTAAGGACGCTGCCATATATTGGAGGTATTATTAGATCAAAGTTCAATGTTTCCTACATAACTCGAAACTTATTCATATTTTGATACTCCAGAATGGAGACATTATGAATCTATAAACCCAATAATATCATAAATGAAATCGATGACTAAATTTTAACAACGCCCATCTCCAAATTAGGCTCTTTTGAGATAGTAAAATTGTTCACATTTTGTTAGCGTTAAATGGAAACTTTGCAAGAATTTTTCTCTCTCTTGACAAGTTGGAACTGTTTTGAAACGTACTGTTAAAATTCAGCCATCGAAACGCTGACTGTTAGTACATACATTTAGAAAAACAAATTAAGAAACGAATGCAAGCAATATGATGTGAAATGAAGTACTACCTTGAAAGAAAACGTACGTTAGCAATATTTTAAATGATTAATAAATACAAAAACTTGATCAACGCCCGTCTCCACGACAAGTTTGGAGATCCCTGGTCTAATGAATGTAGACCTCTCATTTCAGACCGAAGGAGGGGCAGAGGGGCTGTGGCCGCGCCTCTGACAGGCCGCGCGGCCACAGCTCTGTGTTCAGAGGCGGCTGGAGCTCGCAAAGCGTGGGCGAAATAAGCGTCTGAGGGCTCTGCGAGCAGTCAATGTAGTTAGATCGATAGATCGTTAGCTCACGCAGGAAAAACCGATTAACAACAATTATTCTACTGCAAGGTTACTCCGTCTTTCTAAGTCGACACGTTTTCTCTAAACTTCTACCTCGGAAATAGAAATAATTTACTTAAATTCAGAATGTAAAGTTACTGGAAATGGGATCGCTCGATACCGGATAGGAGGTAGATCAATAATCAAGAAATCGATAGATAAATAAAAAGCAAATAAATAATTAAATCAAAATTCTAAATAATCTTCTTTTGTGGAAGATGTGATCAAATGAGATGTTCCATTACATCCTATCTACGAAGCAATAGTAAGATAATGATAAATATATTAATCTACTTATCCTAGTGAACACTGCATAACGAAAAATGATTTCTGTGGAATTTCGAGGTACGTGATTGAAATAAAATTCTGTATTCAATACTTCTACTTCCGACACAATTTTTTTGTTTCTTTTGAATGAATTGTATTCGCGGAATAAGTTTTATATAATGTTTTCATATCCCTTTGATCTTTCTTGTTAAATAGCAAAACCTAAAAGTATGTTTTTTTCCCTCTTACGGCAAACGTTTTTTCGACACATTTGCTGGTATTAACTTTTGATTCTGACAGAGTCTTCTTGATAACTGAGTCACCAAAGAAGCCGCTCCATTCGAGATGTGTGGCGTTGACTTTGAACAATTTATTTATTCCTACAGTGATAAATTGAGAGTCATTTATTTCCACGATACTCGGGAGATTCTAGCAGCAGTAGTAGTATTATACTCCAACAAAGCCCAAATAACTAGGAGTGGGTCAAAGAAAAATCTTTTTAAAAAATATACGGTCAAGACTTGAATCGTTAATACACGTCACACACGCACACCCGAGCGCACTCCAATCAATTTATTTTCAATTTTTATCCTAGTAATAATATGCATCTAAATGTTTCGTTGCAAAACCTAATCAGAACACACCAACACGATTTGAAGAATGATAACCCACCTAAAGAAACAACAAAAACATATTTTACGGATTTACAAGTATTTATTTAAATATTCCAGTATTCTTCAGAGAACTTCAGTTTGATTCCACAAGTAGACTGCACAGCCTGATATCGAATATTTAGTTTTTGCTTTCGTATCGAAACTAAGCTGCTTTGTAGCATTCCCCTTGTCACGGGCATAATTAGGGTTTCGGAAGCCTCGAAGTTCCTACGGGAACGGGCCTTTAACTGACACTGACAAACATGTATGTTGAAGTTTTGAAACTAATTTATTTAGGTATGCAATATTTTTCTAAATTAGGTCTAACCATATAATATTCTTCTCAATTTTGGTCATCAATATCCTCACCATAAAGATTCCCATCTTTGAAAATCTATTCGAAACTGAGTTCGTAAATTTGCGACAGCAAACTTAGTGATGTATAACTGGCAATTATGCTGTGTCAATTAAAAACAAACATTATTCGGTACTGCAGCCAATTTTACATCGCATGTCCCATGATTTAGAGATTAGTATAGGAATAGTTAATGGTAATACATTTTACAAGTTTTGGGAGTCACGCTAACAGCAGATGGTAGAGACGAACAGAATGTGAAAAATAAAATTATTATTATTATTATTATTATTATTATTATTATTATTATTATTATTATTAACGGAGTATTTTACAGTTGTAATTACCGTTTCTCGCACTCTACCCGCCAATGTTCCGCCAGGCATCTTCCTATATTCTTCTGCTCTTCATTGTCGAATCCATGACGGATATCCTTGGCCTTCCCCGTTTTCTTCTTTCAAAAGGGATCCACTCAAGGATAATTTTTGGTATTCTGTCAGCATGCATTCTCATTAGATGGCCTTACCATTAGAGTTGTTTGGATTCTGCATTTTCGATCACTTGTCTATTATCTGTCTGCATTATCTGTTAATATCTTCGCTTGGTATTCTATCAAACAGGGTATATTGAATAATACCAAATGGATTGTCAACATTTTGGACAATATTTACACATTTATACCAAGTCAATAATTGGAAAATCTTAATCGGTATTATCTATATGATTCAAATCAAACTATTCTAAATACACGCACAAAATAATGAAATAATACACACAAAATAATGAAATAATGTACTGCTGAATTTTAAATGATAACTCTAATATAACATGAAACACCTTCGAACATAAAAATGTGATTTACGCCGCATGGGCTCTAAGGGAAAGTCGCAGTTGGCTGCTACACATCGGATCTCCAACTTTTGTTTGGAGGTTATCTCGATGAGTCGCATGAGCGGGGTATAAGAACGGAGGATCGATCCATTTCTCGGTCCTGAAAGAATTGGGAATAAGATCTGGATGAAGAAGGAAAAATCGTGCGCTGTAGATAGTCCAAAATTTAGGACATTGCTTCAGCATGCAACTAGGATTTTTCAGAGGAGAGTGCGGAAACGATGGAATAAAGCACTCGAGCTCTTGAATTCGCATCCAGGCGGATGTATCTGGTGTGGAAATTCTGCTCAGACGGCACTCAAAACTAGGGTCTCCCGACCATCTGAGCTGGCCGGGATATCCTAGGGCTCGAGTTCGGTCGGTGGCAGGATTTCGGACTTTAGTTACACACCTAGGTCGAATTCTTGATGACGGCTGCTCCGATCGGTAGTTTACCGTTCAATCAACACAAGGCGGATGCCGGAGCAGTACGATAACAAATGGGCCATGGATCGCGCGAAAACTTTCTTGTACTATCCTCACCCCTTTATTACACACACACTCACATGCACTACACTACCGGTCGGTAGACCAGACGGGAGATTAGAGCTTGTCCCTGCTGAGGCGATGCCCCGCTGGTGGGAGATACGTGGATAGTGATAATCCCACAAGCCGATCTTAGGTCTGCGTCGGATCTCACCATCCAGCTGGGTAAGATTACTACCACCTCCTGGGACAAAAACATGCAATACACAAACGTGACTAAAGACCGTAGCAGTTGACGCGTTCGTAAACCGTAACAATCAATCAACGACCGCTCCGTCGATGAAGCTACAGTCAGGTTATAGCAGCTACATACGTTAACGTGGCCGATCCATACTTTAATCTTATTCCTTGAAGGGTTATATCACTTCAACACTATTCTGGCGCAAACGCGCGCTAGTGGAAGTGGCAGTGTTGTATTGATCCACAATCCAGCCCGTCGCAACGAAACGCATATTGGATGTGACGAGGCATCAGGATGAATGCACGAACCTACTTTAAATAACCACTGCCGGTAATGAAATTTTCGAAATAATTGATCGAGCGGAGGGAGGATCAGTTCCAAATCTAACGCTCAGTATTTCTTCTAATTTTGTTTGTTACGTAGGGACAACCGAAAAATCCAATTTTCTTCGAATTTCGCTTGACTGTTGCTTAAAATCATTAACATGTTCCTGACAAACTTCACTTCACCTCCTTTGCAAATATAGTTGCGCCAAGAAGAATTTTGATTGAAAATTCACCGAACTTCAAAAAATCACTTGAATTGTTTTTAAGAGTACAACGTCCATTTGGGTGAAAAAATGAATTTTAACAAGTCTCATAAACAGTTTTATAATTTGAGTTTGCAGAAATATTATGGATTCCCCATACTCTAATGAACAGTTTTATTTCACGTTGCAACCATGATAAAAAGTTAAAGTTAACTAAGACGCCATCTCCCTGAAATTTTTGTGCTGTGTTAGTGGCAATTCCCCTAGAATATAAACATTTTAGAATATATTTTTCTCACTAATGATGATTATTGAGAGACATGATGAGATATGATGATTATTAAGATACCACTTCCTGGTTGTCACGTATATATTTGCCGCCTACTTCACTGCCAAGGCCACTAAATCCGATATATCTATGCCCGTTGCCTCACTCCCCACTTTCATTGGTGGACTGACATCTACGTTCTCGATCGTGTCATCGATCTTGATGCTGTCCTCATCACTGCAGGTGTCCACCATTGCGTTTATTAACATACAATGTAGGCTTTCACGGCTGGTTTCTACATTATTTGACATTTTTGGGTTTGTAGGCCGTGGTCTAACGGACACTTGTCCATACATTTCGCCTGCAACTGTAGCAGGCATCCTCATTGCGTTTATTACACGCGGTAGACGTTTGGAGACCCCGAGTCCCTTGGTTCAACGAATGCCTATGCAACGTAAGCACGGCTACAGGGTCGGATTTAGGTATTGCGGGACCGCCAAGCACGAAATCATGTTGGGGCCACACTTCAGAAACATTACCTCCAGATTTACTAAAAAACAACGCACATATAATGCTCGTAATACAACTCTTTGTGTTTGTAACAAATGAAAGTGTATTTATAATTTTACACAATTAATATATTTTCTGATATTTTACAGATATTAACATTTTCTATAATTTTTAGCATATTTTATGCACTGTTTCCATATGCCTCAGAAATTCATTTTGCTTGTGGGTAAATTCAGCTCGGGACAGCCATCCCGTCTCCACACCGCGAATTGGTTAGAGTCTGGTTATCCCGCTGCTATTGAAACTGCACCGAAAACTTCGGGCTAGGTGGTGCATGAAGTACAACGTACGGAAAGAAAAGATTCAGGCCTCCAACCAACGATATTTACTAGTCTATGCAGTCTTTCTTGGTAATCAACAACGGGGACTGCGGTGAGGGGAAGACTGCCTACGTCAGAGCTTCAACGGGCGTGTCAACAATCGATGCTTTAGATGGAAATAAAATTTGAGCGGAAAGTAGAGGCCATAAACTAGAAAACATTTTTAAATGACCCGTACATACGCTTTGCATTAAGTAAATTATTTGAATTGGTCTCGATTCAATCATCTAGCACATGAGATACATATCGCTTGTGTTAAGCTGCAGCAAGAATATAAATCCAACAGAATTTCGCACCATAAGAGGAGTTCACATTTTAATTGTAACAAATATAATATGAAATGCTACGTTCGCTTTTCAAAGACAACCATTTTACATTGAAGAATTTTGATAAACAACATTACATCTTCCTTCATCACCAATTTACCACCAACACTAGCAATTACCTTGTTCCATTTTCGCCTTTCGGCCAGTCCCTTACCACCAACTATCTCGTCCTCGATGGTACTATCCCCCCTCCCATCATTGTCAACCACAACCGCTATCGATCCCTCGTAGTTTCGTTCTCAATCCTGAGTCCGTTACGATCGCCTACCCCACGGCCTTCGTCGCCACTATGGCCGACTCAATAAATACGAGCGCGTAACTCGCAGGGGAAATTTACGAGGTGGTCGCAACATCGCATCCGGTTCATAATGGCCACGGTAGTGGCGGTACGCTCTAGCAAGTTGTAGACGCTTGCACGAAAGTGTGGACGTTGTATTGTCAACGAGGCGAACTCTGCACGGGCTAGTCGACCATTTACCTCTATTAAAGAACTATAAACGCAAAGGCTTCTAGAAACCCCATTGACGAGACGCGCACTTCGATGGCTAAACGCAATGGTGGTTTCTTAGGGGAGGGAAGGGAGGAAACCCTCCTATATGTTTCTTCTTCAGGCTGTAAATCCAAATAAAATGTTTTTTGATATTTGAGAGAAAGTGTATATTCTTTTTTGTTAATATCTATGAGAAAATTTACATTGATCGACGATTTTAAACAATGCGCGTTTTGAGCGACGTGAAAACGACCGAAATTCCTCTGAGGAGGAACTGTCACCCTTTCGCCTCATGTGTTAATCGTGTAATCAGGGTTGTCCGCCTGGCGGTCCGCGGTGCCATTTATTGTGCCCCACGAAAAGCTATTAGTAAAAAGTGAGAGTCTCTTGCACCCTTGTCGGTCGAGAACACTGCGCGCCTAACGCACGGGCCCTGCCGAGGTCAACAGCCTCTTCAGTTTAGATTTAAGGATTCTTTTCTAGTAGATTCAAAATTTCAAAATCATCCCAATTTGTTTCACTGCGTTATACATGATAAGGTCTGATATCACTCGGAGTTCCAGTGCCCCCCTTAGCCGTTTCAGAGCAAGCGGGCGAATTGCCGATTTTAATAATACGGGGAAGTTGTGCGTGGATTGCCCGAGTAATGAAAATATGGTGCGCAACCATATTACAGGTTTTAGTTGTGGCCCTTGAGGCCTTGCAAGTTGGACAAACTCGGTCTATATCTCACAGCGCTCCTGCGGTCAGCAGGGCATTGATCACTGCAGTGCCTCTGACCGGGAAGCCCTAGGTCCGAGTGGCAAGATTTTCGATTCTAACGAACGGGCTATGGACCGCGCGCGATCTTTCATTCCTTTCCCTTGTCCTTGTCCTGTTCTCCCCCCTTACCTACACACACTTGCACTACACATCATGTGTGACAGTGTAGTGCACTAACATGCACTTCAGTATCACACACGCCGAGATACTGGTCGGAAGTTTACTGTTGGTCTCGGCTGGGGCGGTGCCCCTCTGGTGAGAGATCCTGGTTGTGGAAAACCCCGCTAGCCGCACGGTAGATCGGCGCCGCATCTTGCCATCCAGCCGGGTAAGAATGCCGCCACCACCCGAGGAAAACATGCATCACACTTGCGGGACTAATGACCTTAGCAGCTGAGCGTCCGAAATCACTAACAACCATTCAATCAATCTTGCGGTCAGGGCAAGAATGAGTTGTGCTATAAAATTCAAGGGAAATAACCTTCTCTCTTGCATTGCCAAATGCAAGCGTCTCATTCAAGTATATCAACATGAGACGTCTTGAGGCGTGACGATGTCACACGTCTACAAGATACCACGCACGCGGACGTGGAGAGTAAATGGCACATGGTGTAATCTCACAATGTGGGGTGGCGGAAGCCTTTGAGAACCGGGCCGATAGATCTTTCTCTCTTATCCCATTGCAGTTCGACGCATGTCATCTAATTTGTTGTACATTAGATTTGGAGTAGTTTACATAATTGGTTTTTTGTCTTCCTTCTGTTTAAAAAAGTGCATAAACAGACAATGGCTGAATTGCTTCCTGGCTGATCGGGGCGTGTCTGAAAGTACAATGTCATATGCAAAACTTGTAATAAAGCACTGATTGAAGGCTCGACAAAATTTAATTCTCCGGAGTTGCTCTAACTAGACCCCACTTCCGTCCAGTCAAGGAAAGAATCACAACGGATAATTGATTGATTGAGATTCCGGGCGCGTCAACTACCGAGGTTATTAGTGCCGTAAGTGTAGTGGATATGTTTTCATCGGGAGGTGGCGGTGATTATCCCCCCACCGAATGGCGAGATCCGGCGCCGACCTACCGCCGACTAGCGGGGTATTCCTCAACCAGGTATCTCCCACCAGTGGGGCACCGCCCTAGCCGGGACATGTTCGAATTTCCCGACCGGTCTCCCAGCATGTGTAGTAGTGTAGTGCATGTTAGTGTGTGTGTGTGTGTGTGTGTGTGTGAGGGGTGAGGATGACAAGGAAGAGGAAGGAAAGATCGCGCGAGGTTCGTGGTCCCTTTGTTAGGGTACTGCTCCGGCATTCACCTAGTGTTGATCGGAGAAACCACGGAAAACTACCGATCAGAGGTACAACAGATAAATTTGTATGTGCAGTGAATACGTTAGAAGGTTCCTAAGTAAAATTTCCCTATTTTTCAGGGCCCGAATTTTAAAGTTTGGACAATTGTGTAAAATCGGTGATCGGAGCGTACACAAATGTGACTGGGACCGTTAGTGTGGGAGACATAATTGTCAAACGCTGTATGTCCATGGGATGTCAAGACAATATATTTTCAGCAATAGAGAGCATCTCAGAAGTAGGACAATGAATTTGTTTCCAAGTGCCGACGTGTGAAGCATTTATGTTCAGATCAAAAATCTTTCTGTGGTTCATGATGTACGTTTGGTTAATTATTAAGCTGTAGGCCTATAATATTACAATGTTATAATTAAATTTAAATGACACCTGAAACTTAATGTTAATCTTTGAATTATATACACGAACAATATTGAATATACTTAGAAATTTATTTTATGTAATGAAAAAATTGAGCAAATTTAAATGCAACTTTTATAATATTTTTTATCAACATTGTAACAAAAAATATACATTGCGCACAAAATATACATTGTGCACAAAATCATTTTTATTCCAGAATATAATTTAAAAAAATATACCACATGAGCTTTCAGCCGCCATTAATTATTACTTACCTTCCAATCATATTCTCCAGTATGAAGAGTTTTACATCAATGTTTTCGTCACGAATTCCACATTGCGAGATGCGTCTCCAAAAAATTGTCAGTTCACTGTAGCTCACTGCCCCTCTGCTCTCTATAATATAGTCAACCACTAAAAGACTCGCAAGCATTTGGTCACTAGTTCATTATGTCGCTTGAAACTATTTGTCTGACACCAGCCTTCATTTTCAAATAAATAACCACGCCATAATGTTGGTTGCTGACGCTGTAAGGTATAACGTTAGATGCTAACTAAATTATTATCAACGTGTAATTGAGTATTTTGTGATACATTTTTATTGCTTACATTATAACTAATTTACTTAACACACCCATCGAAGAGTAAAATGATAAATTTTGTTAAAGACAAAATGAAGTGATGGAAAGATCACGTTGCAAGACAGAATTCTTCACAATAGGCATCAGTAACTGTTGTAACACTGGCTGAAAACTTCATGGACGGATGGAAATATTTAAGAGTAAATAAAGCGTACGATGGTAAGCAGGAAAAAAACGAATTATGAAAAAAAACTGCTTAAAATTTAAATTTCTGAAATTACGAAATTCTTTAGTGGTGTAGTTTATTTGACTATTCGTTTATCAGTTCTGTCATTGTATTTAATCATAGGTTTTTAAAGTGTAGTTATATTCAGGGTTAACATTGAACGGTAGAGATGCCAAAACTAAATTTGTCAATGCTGAATATGTAAAAGTCATTCTACAATAGAAAAGGTACAGCTAGATATTTCCTTTCGTTGAATATTTTTTTCGGATCTGTTAACGACAGGAACAGTAAAAACAAGACTTGTCTAGAGAGAATAGTCATTCTAAACTCTGAAGTCTACATTACCTATGATTGGCGGTATTCCATGTTTTAATTCGATAAAGAATAGATATGTATTCAATTAGGCCATTTTTAATTATTTTGTTGAAGAATTATAATTTATAAGTAGTGATATTATGCAAGTGTAATTGCATTTACGTTTACGTACAAATAAATCATAATTTTAATTTCTCTCCGATTTTTTCTGTTTCAATTAAATGAAATTTATTTTTCGAATAATATAATGTTATCTACCAAATATTTCGACGCATAATTTAAAAAAACACATTACAATCATCTAACCTCAACGATTGGGACAAAACTCAGGGACGCCGCAGATATTAAAATGAAGGGAATTAAAAGGAGGCTTCAATAAAGAGACGGGTGATGAAATGACACGTATATTGTATTACATGTTTCAAAATTTTATCAAATGTTTTGGACAGTTTCCTTATTTTCATAATGAGAATGTAAGAATAAACGAATGACTAGTTATAGAGTACTTCAGATAAGGAGACTAAGAGGGCCAGTAATTAGTGACAAAGGAAAACACAAACTTGCTCCATAAAGATTGGTCGGGGTGGAACAGTATGGAAATAACGAGTCGATTACCTGACTTGTGTTGACTGTCTAGAAAAGAGAACGAAACGTCTGTCACTCTAACCGTAGTGAAAGTTCTCTGTAACACCTTGCGTATGACATAATTATAGACATACAAGTGCCCGTAAATTATTGGCACTTAGCAGCTCTCCCGTATACACTTAAAAGCATTTATCCCTACGAAACGCTCTTTCTCACAAATCTGTCACTTTGCAAAAAGCAATTTGTTCCGCAAACGACACACGGACCCGTTGCAAGCGACCTTAACGGCCCACTACAAACAGACGCTTCTTGCAAACGAACACGTATAAAAAATACGTGATGACTCTTCGAACAAAACGGAAAGTCTTTAACTAGCGGAGCATCGCATTGATGGTAAGCACGGTCTTGTGGCGACGATAGCGGCGACGGGGGCGGGAGGCGGGGGGCGGCGACGATGGCGGCGGCAACAGCACCGTTCCGACTTGTAAATGACAGGCTCAGGACGGGCACGAGAGGTATGCCGGCATGCGGCGTATGCCGTCCGGCTACCGCCGCCGGCCTTTGCTGCCTCCCCCGTCCCCGCCCCCACGACGCCTTCAGAATCCCGCCCGATCGGAAGCCGATATGCAGCCCGCGCGCTTTTTGTACGATTCGGTCGTGGGTGGAAATTCCTCGCAGGAGGCGGCGCGAAAGGCGCAAAAAGGATACGCGCCGCCATTATAATAAATCATACATACTGCGACGAGGAAAAAGGGAGCTACAAGGTGGTACACGCATTCTTTGAGGAATGGTTTCGACAAAGACGTTCGACGCTGGTTGAACATTAAACGTATTGCATTACGGGATCGCTGACACACACTGACACCAACACACCGCGTAAAGACAAATGTATTTAGGAATGACTCAAGCTGTGGAAAAGGAGAAATGTAAAATGTCGAATACAAAGCAATATACCTTGAGATTAGATGAAAAAAGACAGCCATTTAATTCACAGGAAGTTTCTCTCACAACGGATAGATGGTTTTGTTCGAATTGAAAATAGTCCGCATTTCATTGTAAACGGAAAATAATGTTGTAAAAACAAAACCTATACCATGCAAGTAAATTACAAAGAAGATTAATTCGTTTTTAAATATTATTCACTTTGAGTTCATGAAATAAAAGAACATTCTATAGGTAGTTATCGTATTCCCCTACACTTGGAATTCTCTGAGTCCAGGTTAACAGAAGGTTGGAATCAACCGAACAAATCATCACGAAAACAAAAACATAATCCACTGAAAAATGAAACAAAGAATTATGTGAATTAGTCGCTGAAGTAATTGTGAAACAGCGAATGCATTGGGAAATGCTACTACCGATTCTAGGACTATAAAGGCTTCCTTGAGTTCGATAATAATAGGATTCTCCAATCAAATATCATTTTCTTCGTTTTTCTTTACCACTTTCAGGTTTAGTTGGGTTTCTGTGAACGTGAACATTATTTTATAGTGTTCTCTTGTGGACAGTTTTTACATTTGATACTTTTTTTTTTACTTTTGATGAAACAAAGCCCGGATTATCCAAGATTTTTCATTTCTGAGATAGTTTCGATCTCAATTAACTACAATTATTGCAGGTTTACTGTATTCATATTATTTGTGAATATTAAAAATTAGTAAAAAAAATATACACAAAAAGTACGGGAAATTGACATAATGCTGGCATGATGTCTAGAATATTCTAGTTCTAATGGCTAGTCTAGGAATTTTCTTTCCGGGAGTTTATGTTTAACTTTAAGTTTTTATGAACATTTTATTTGCATTTGTGCCATACGTAGTTATACGGTATTTAGTATAAAAGTGGTCACCAAAGTATTTATACTATAAAAAGTTATGAATTCTAATTATTCAACACTATCTTGTTACTAAAAAAGGAAATTGCGAAACAATTTTATGACGTGGTGTTCTATTTCGTTATGTTCAACTTCGTTAAGTTATACTACTTTGACTTGCATATGTAATTACAAAAAAATAATTGCAATTATTCCGGGCAATAAAAATTCAATGTTAGCTTAACGCGATTTGCCAGTGCCCAGAACAATAAATTATGACTGATGTGCTAAGAATGATGGATTCGAGTATATTTATCTGATAATTAAAATAGCAAAGTTTTTATTCATATTAAGATAATCATGCGACAGGCACGCAGAAATCAAAGAAAAAAATTTTACATTGGATTTCACACCCTGCAATAACACAAGCTACAGGTGCATAAACATTGCCATTCCTTAATGTGGCATTTCAAAATGCAACGGCAACTTCTTTTGATTCATACACTTACATATAGATAATGAAATTAACATATTTTGCACCGATGTAATATACAAGTTGTTTGTAGAGATGCATAATTTATATACTATTCAAACTAAGGGAGTTGAAAACACACGCTGCTCACACACTGTCATTTCAATATCTCAACACTCAACTGTATTGAAAATCCATACATTTTATTCAACTTATTATTTATATATTATTACTTATTATTTACTAGACAAAGAAAAAATAGGTTAGAATGTGCCACAAATTAATTAACTACTAATTTAATATAAATACGTGTATATTCATACTAAGAATTAATAATTATAACTCATAATTATTAATATCATCCTATAAGGTCTATGCAAGAATACTGAACGAAAGATTAAAAATAATTGCCGATCATTTAATTTCTGAAGAGCAAATGGGATTTAGAAAAGGGAGATCAACTACAGATGCCATTTTTACTTTAAAAAGGATTATTGAAGAACGGCGGGAATTTAACTGCGAAACTCACCTGGCTTTTATAGACCTACTAAAAGCATTTGACAATTGACATTTGAAACTTGCTATGGAGCATTCTCGAAAAAAGAGGGTATACAAAACACCTTCTAGAAGCAATAAAAAGCCTTTATGAAGATACTAGCATCAGATTGGTAGTTAGAAAAATATTGACAGAAGACATTCTCACTAATAAAGGAGTGAGACATGGCTGTTCATTATCGTCGACTCTTTACCGACGACATCTTTAGAACATGGAATTTGAACGTAGATCCGGGGATCTACTTCAATAAAACCTTTTTAAACTCCTTTTTATATCCGGATGACAAAGTAATAATACAAGACTGAAGATAAAATGCAGATGGCTTGGCTTTAAGAACTTCACCAAATTGCTGCAGATTATGGCTTTAAAGTATCTATTGAAAAAACTAAAACAATGGCATTCAAAGGAAAGTATCCAGTGATAACTAAAATAATAATAGAAGAAAAGATACAAGTAAAATACTTCAAATATTTAGGCTGTTACGTATCTTATGAAAAGGACTTTGATTTAGATGAAAAACTTAATTGAGAATCCAGGTGGCAGAAATGAAGTTCATGAAGAGCACTCCTGGTTTTACAATTTTAGGTTAAAAAACACGGATATAAGATAGGAATTGAAGGTTGAACCATTGCTGGATACTCTCGAAAGAAACAGACAAAGATGGTGCGAACACTTGGAGCGAATGCCAAACGCGAGACTACCGGCAATCCCAAGAGATTATAGAGCAGTGGGGAGAAGAAATATCGGAAGACCAAGAGCAAAATCGGCACCGGAACAGGTTCATTAGAGCCTAATCCTTGGAGTGAAGAAGAAGAAGAATTAATATTATTAATAAAAACAAGTAATAACTATGGTAACACTTGCATCATGGTAAACGTGTTATGTGTAAACAAAATTGCATATTAAAAATAAATTAAAGTAATTTAAAGGTTTAACGATATTATCTTTTATACTAATAATTTCGTCAAGTGTGTTCGTTTGTTCAAGCCTTTTAAAACATTTCTTAAATTTTAACTCATCCAACTGTCGTAAACACAAAATTAAATAATTTTCCATTACATAATTATATGTAAAACATAATATAAAACTATTTGTAATTAATATACAATAATATAAATGAATGAGTGAATGAGCTTAGGGTGTCCCATAAAGGGCAAAACAAGAGAAGAAACTCTTGTAAAACTCACGTAACAATAACATATATAATAAACAATAATATATAATAATAAACAATAACATAATATTAAAAATTATATATGCATTATTTACTCGGATTTTTAAAACATATTAGACATACCATGCCAGTTAGCATTCAAAAACATAAAATAATATTTCAGTGTGAAAATTACACTTCCAGTCCTTCATTTCTAAGTAAGAACTCCACATCCGTGGTTTAGAAGGCAGATGATCCAAACAAAACCTTTCAGATAACTAGGATTTGAACAGAGTAAATGTTAAGATTCAGAAGCTGTAATTTCAGGCCATTTGGATCCAAAGTGCGAAGAATAATGAGTGGTCAAATGCGGTTTGCGGTCAAGAACAACTATAAAAGTTGCTTTCAAAGATGGCCTAATCGCAACGAAACATAAAGATGAAGCATATTGCCAGAAAAAAAGAGCGAATAGGTAGTTTCTCCGAAGGGCATTGAACTAAATATGCACAAATTTAAAACTAGCAAGTAGGTCTACAACGATTTTCAATTATCATCGCAGATCGAATACATGAACTGCAGTTTAGAGAAAGGAAACCTTTAGCACAGATGGAAGTCATTTGATGTTCAGCTTTTTGTGTATACGTACGTTATTTTAGTTAAATCAACATACCAAATTTTTCGGCATCAAAGACCCACAAAACATGAATTTTGGCTATACCGCGTGATGTGGATGCTACACCATGTTATTTTTTTTCTAAATTTAACAACTGGATTTATCCAGTTTTTCGCTATCAGGCCCTTTAATAAGGGTTTTCTGCCAAAAAAATTCGCCGTTTTCTCGCACATCATTAAATAACTTCATCTCTACCCGTAGCGAGAAAGTAAAAATCTCTATTTTCAATATTGTAGTCGTAGGAAAACGCCAAAAAATTACAATTTTGCACGTTCCGAAAAATCAGAGATTTTAGCGACCACGAGACCTGCACTATTCTCTTCAGGGCCGTTTACGCCATTAAAGTTTATTAGAATAAATATGTGCCATTTTTTAAGAATCTTTGAAAAGGTTTCTGAGGCTCTATATAAAAAGTACCCTCAAAAATCAATGTATCTGTTTGAAACTCGCAAAACCATAAGGTCATTCTGGTCGATCAGGAAATATCAATTTTGGAGAAAATGAGGTGAACGGTTTAGGCCCTAGGGTTGACCACAGATCAACGGACAGACAGACGTTTTGTCGTCAATCGATTTTTCCGTATCTAGAACCCCAAAATATTAATTCTGGCTACACCATGTGTTACAGGAAGTAATTTACTATATACTGGAACAGAATTTATATACTTTTCGTCACTAGGACCAGGCAATAAGTTTTTCTGCCAAAATTTTGCCGTTTTCCGGCGCACAACTACATAACTTTGTCAACAATTACATAACTGTGCAAGAAAGTAATATGTGGCAGCTCGAAAAAATTTTAAAAATATTTATCTTTCCACATAAAGCAATGTTCACAACTGCTTTCAGAAAAAAGACAAATAGTTTAATATTGCATCCTGCGGATAATCATTATCAGCAAACTGTGTGAACCGAAAGGGGCGACCATTTATATGAGAAGGGAGAAGTATTTGTTTTTACACAGGCTTTTAAAAGTTTGAGGGCAGCAGCAGCAGCTTTTAGCAGTTAATAGAAGATGTTTGAATATATCTTCCTCTTTGACAAAGAGACAACAAAAATCTAGAGAGCGTGAATCATTTTCATCAAATTCTTAATATTATACATAAACATTTTCCCTCTGAAATTATCTGTTATAAATTCAAACCCACTTACATATTTGCATACGTGAATATACACGGGTAGTCTTTTAATAATGCCTGGATAAATACTTAAATCTGCTTTCGCCGAAGAACCATGTTTTGACGAAAATCGGTTTATTGCAGCACTTCGCGCCCGAAGTAAAAAGCACCTGCAGCCGGGCCGAGACACCTGAAGGAGGCTTACACCTGAAAGTTGCACCTCCAGCGCCAAGGCGCCCCAAAGGCCTATCCACTCGCTAATTGGGAACCCTCCAAAAATAATAGGCATTTTAACCCTGAGACCTTTTTTGTAACTAATTTTATGATGAAAATGGGAACGAACATTAGATGATAAACATATTTTTGTCTGATGTAATAGACAACAAATGGTTCCAACACAGCACAAAGGCCCACCTTCCCGTTTTATTGATAACGATTACGAAATATGTTGCAACTTCTACGCAACTAAAACTTCAGCCATTACTTCAGCCCCAACTAAAACTTAACCAATTACAGCCATACAGCAATTCCTAACAAACAAAGCGCGAAAAGTTCAAAGAAGTTAGGTTTTTGAAAATACAGACGGACAGACATGTTTTGAGAGTAAAAACGTTTCCTGGATCATTGACACATAAAACCTGAATTTATACTGCACTGCATAGAGGAGTAAGAAAACTACACGTTTTCGGTAACAAGGACCCACAAAATGTGTGATTTTAAAATGTGAACTCTTCCTTCTGCAGCATTACACATCTTTCTCCATACGGAGTAGAAGAGAAAGCAAAAACGCATCACATTTGACTAACATGAGGAAATAATATATCAATATAAAAAGAAATTTTGAACAAGAATGGCTGCGGAAATGCTGTCTGCGACAAAACAGTACCACTATTCTGGCAGGAAATAATTCATCACGGGTCAGTGGTCTATGCTGCACACCTGCATGATCAAGTACTCATGGAAATAACAATTGCAACTCATTTTGTGGTGTAGAACGTCGCGTAGTGAAATATATACATTGAAAACTATTATTTGTAGGATATGAACTTAAATGCTTCATCTTCATTCTTATGGAAATTCTTTTTTAAGAAATTCTGTAATTTTTCATTGATAATGCTTTGAAGAAAAATAAAAATATAAAATTGATACCGTTATACACAAAATAAGAATTATCAAAGAATTCTATATTTCCTGTGCCTCTAGAGAGAAAAGGTTTTATTCATTACCTATTTATAATTTACTTATAAGCCACTCTTGTAACGGATGGGTTGAGGCTTGGAGTCTCAGTTAAAGTTCTTCGACTCACAGGATCTTCTACCTGTATCCACAAAAAATTAGAGATGTATCTCCGCGTCATTTATCGCTGATATTAGTCAGGCATCCCTGTTCAAACTTGCTCTGGACCTAGGTGGTGAAATCGATCCAATTTAACATCGCATCGCGATCTTTTAAAATAGCTTGTACGTATCAAGGAGATTGCATGAGTTTTAATAGTAATATCATTTATAATTATAATATCGGAGGTGAATTGAACACTATTGAGAAGTATAGGAATGATAAGCAGAGAAGCGCTACAATTGCGAAGCGCCAGATATCGCCACAATTGCCGACATTCCATCTTTGAGAGACTAGCTTGACGCAGTGGCCGCTACCATCGTCTCATCGTAACCGGCCCCGGCCCCGTCATTGCAGGTCCCCTGCGTAAACCAACCATACCGCCACGGCCTTAAACAAGACAATCTCTTGTCGTAGCCCGGACAGCTCCACAAAAAGGCGTTGTCACCTCACCACGAACGAATACACCTGGCCAGCAGTACAAGTCTGATTACCTTACAACGCCACACCATACATACAGTTGTCGTCGTGTCTTCTTTTACCTCCTCCTTTTTTGCCTCTGCCTACTCCTCTCCTCCTCGCCTTATTTTCCCTCACGTGCCTTCACCTTCCATTCTCTGCCCGTGAGAAATCCACCGAATCCGATCGTCACTTTATTCATTTCCTTTCCGGCGCGACGGAAAAGGAAAAGAAAAAGAGCGTTGTTACGGTTCTTTCGGGGCACAAAAAGATCGCTGGCTTTTTGCCGCGAGGGGGAGGCAAGCCGATTACGGCGGGCCTTCTCGCATTGTTAGGCTGCGCATTGTCAGTTACGCGCGCGGCCGCGCCGCTGACAAGTGACACCGACGCGGCAGACTTGGTCCGCCACCGCCACCGCCGCCGCTCCAGCCCCTGGAGCCGTTCCCGCCTCCATCCAGGCCGTCGCACCGCCCTTCCGCCATCGCGCCCCTCGCGCTCCCGTCCCGTCCCTTCTCTTACCTCGCTACCCGTTCTCTTTTCGATCTCCTTTTCGACATGCGACCCCGCTTTCTTTCCCGCCTACGTCACCGCCATCTCTCTATTCTCCGCCCTTGCTCCCACCCGTCTTCCACTTTTCCTCTCGGTTGTTTGCGCAGTCCTGTATTACAAATAACTTTGTGTATCAGTGTTGATTCAGAGGTCTTTGTTGTTGTTGTTGTTGTTTTTGTTTTTGCTGGGGTTGTTGTTATTGCTACAGTTGTTCCTATTGTTGATGTTGTTGTTGAATGGTGGTAGTGGTGGTGTTTTTATTTGCTACAGAATTCTTGAAAAATACTTATCACCAAGAACTCTAACAATACGATTTTCATTATCCATTGTCCCTGAAAAATTTAAAATAATCCTTTGAAACTAAGTCTCTGGGATTGCTCATGGGCAGCGGACTAGCTTCCCGTGTTGTGGTCTCTGGGTTCGATTCCCGGTCGTGGCAAAAATATAGTTGTAGCTTTACTTAAAAATCGTCCTAGCTTCTTTGGCTGTGAGACGAAGACAAGCTCAGGTAGGTGGATCTCGCCAGCTACAGTGAAAAGAATACGTCATGTTCGCCTCATGTCGTTCTTACCCCCAAGCATGGGAATTAACTAGGTCCAGACAAGGGAAACATCTTTATCTGACCGTCGAAGTCGGGCTACCGACCCAAAACGCCAAATACATACATGCATTGAAACTATTAGATACTGACCAGCACGTAAGTACAAGTCGAAAGGGATAGGTGTTTGAAGGAAAACCATTCACACTTCTATCTTTCGCGTTATATTAATACGAGCAAATTTAGATTACGCGTTTTTTGTTTTCTTCCCGTGTAACAACAGACAAATCAAAAAACATTATTTCGTATTAAATTTCATTTCTGCGATTGTTCATGAAATTTCCACGATACCCCTGCGAAGCGATTGGTTCTACGAGGCCCAATCTCAAAATTGCTACTATATCCCGCATGAATACTACGATGAATTTAACATTTTTCAACTTAGGTAAGGCGTGTTACAAAAACTAATCGCAATGTCGTTACTGGCAAGAAACGAAGCTGCAATTTCATGGAGAAATAAGAAGTAACTACTTTCGTGCTAGAGTCAATATAAACGGCCACTTACAACCATCGAAAGAAATGACGTTGCGGAAAATAACTCAGCGTCACGAATAAGGAAACTGAACCTATGGACACCGAGATAAGGGTTACTGCCTCAACGTTTTGCATAAATTAATCATAATAATAGATCTACGAAAAATTAAAGAAATGTGACACATAAACATAAATTATACCTTCGACGGAATATGAATTGAAGTCGTAACATACGAAATGTTAAAACGCACTAAATTACCCTACTAATGAGTTATTAGCATGTTAAGAGCATAATAGATAACCGTTCTCATAAAACTTTAAAAAACATTTTGAAGTCATGTTTCATTGCTAGTCATAACGCAAGCAAGAACATAACCGAGCTCCCATTACAAGGGAGTGGTGCGCTTACGCCGGGCAACTTAATAAACGTGCTTGGAAGACGGTACGCCTCTGGGGGCCGGGTGATGGCGGCACGACGGAGGGGTCCCGGCAACGGGGCGGTGGGAGTGTGTGTGCCATTGTCCAACTATTGATAAACTCTACTGCCTCTCCGGCGTTACTCCACCAGACACGAGTTGTGAAGTTGCTCTCCAGAAAGAGAGGTGGAAATCTACCCTCCAGAAGTAGAGATGGTAACACTACCCTCTGTGTGGTTACCGATGAGCCAACCTCAGATTTGAATTCACGTTTTCTGCGGGAAATAGAACCTCATGAAGTCAGTAGAAGGATAAAAAGTTTAAATGTGTAAAGAACTATCCTTCTCATGCAACTGGATGTCACCCGCAGAAGACCTTCCTCCGTGCAATGAGGATTGAACTACTCGGAAGTCACTCAATAAATTGCGGTTACGAATTACGAGAATTAAATACTTGAAGGGTTACTTGTTAGAGACCGTCGACGAACAGACATCAACGATCATTCTATGACGCGTGTACTGTGCTCAAGTCCGTGTACAATGGAGGACGTAGTTTTTGGCAAAGCCCTGTGGAAGAGACGTCGCCAAACATGGGTCAAGAAATGTTAAAATTTTATATGTGTGTGTGTTTGTGTGTGTGTGTGTGTGTGTGTGTGTGTGTGTGTGTGTGAGTGTGTGCGCGTGTATTCAGACTGTGGGTTCCGTAATTAATCTTGGCAAAGTTAATAGAGATTTCTGATGTGAAGCTTCTGACACGAATAATCAGATTGCCCACCAGACATCACTAATCGTCCACTGCACGCCCCACCCACCGTCCACCTACCCGCTAGTGAGGTGAAATATCGTCAAAAGCCATAAATAATATTTTTGGAAAAGTAAGAAATAATACTGAAATGTGAAATATTTCACTTATCAAAGCCAACTCTCAACCATAAAAAAGAAATGATTTTGCGGATGATAACTGATTATGAATCAGGAAATTGAAGCACTGGAGGCAAATGTATAAATTGAACTATGAATATTTCTAATAATGTTGTCAATATGTTAATAAATGACGCACTCGAATCTAATTTAAAACAGAACATTCTTAAAGATCACAAACTGTCGTCGCAGGCAAACGCGGTGTATTTCAAGGATAGTTTCACTTTTCTGACGCCGTTTGAGATCAATGGCAACCCAAGTGCAATACAAGCGCGGACCAGGGAGTATTCTTGCTTCTTCGTGTTATTATTCAGCCTCAAAAAAAACAATTTTGTTCTTTTTCTTTATGGTGTAAAAAATTACAACAAAATTATCAAAAAGCATTTGCGTACAGTTAAATGTCCAATGAAGACTGCCCTTGAGTACGTGTATGCATTAATACAATATTATGCCCTTTTAACTCTTTAACCATCGTGTTAGAAATATGGTGATTTTTAACTGAGTTGAAATCATTAACTTAGTAGACCCTTTTTAAACTCATTGTTTTCGAACCATCGACAGCGGTAACCTCCGTTGTACGTCAAGGTTATCATTTCAAATCCGACGTGAGGTTTTCACTGGTGAATCCAAGAGGATAATCGCAAAGTCAAACTTCAAGAAATGGCTACCGTTGTGCAAGCGACTGCTCCCACAGAAATTTCAAAGAAAAAAATTGAAGACGTTCCGGTTCTGAATGATATCTTAACTTGCGATCGTAACATCAAAGGTATTTTTTGTAATGCCAAAAGCTAGGAGGGAAGTGAGGAAAATGATAATACAAGTGAAGTAGATTTTATGAATTTGGAAAAGAATAACAAACAAACCCACTGCTAAAAAGTGGACTCAGGTTAGTAGGATAATGGATCACTGGATCGGTCAATTAATGGATTACACTAGTTAATTGACCGATCCCGTGATCCATTATCCTACTACTTATTAACGGTCGTGATTTCTACAATGGACTCAGTTTATATGTTTATTTCACAGAAAGAGTAAAATTTCAACGTGGCTGGGAAGTGTACAGCTACTATTAGTTCTTGGATGAAAATCATCGGAGCGTTTCAGAATTTGTTCAAAGAAAAAAGTGAAACTGTCCACAAATCCGATCAAAATGAGAGCCAAAAACCTCCCATCTCCATTGAAATTGGAAAGATTGGGAATTTGAGAACCAAACAAATTGGGCACATTTACAGAACTCATCTCCACTGTAAAAGAACTGAGAAATGTTAGATTTAGCAATTACCACTGAATGATTTGAGCTCCAGAAGAGGTCAAAAACAGAAAGAACGTCATTATGATTTGAGCTCCAGCAGAGATCAATCAGCGATACAACTCAACATATTTCATAACTGATAATAATTTTAATACAGATATTTCAGTTAGAAGTATAGGCAAATACACAAATTCTATGAAAGCAACATTGGAAATTCCAACATCAAGATACAAACACAAAAGTAGTCCAGGATTCACCAAAAAGTTATTAATCTGCGAAAGGTTGCGACAGGTAACAATTCAGTAAATACAGCTAAGAGAAAGTAAACGAGCAGTTATATAAACACAGAAACATTATGAGAGAATGAAGCACTTAACAGAATGGTAAAAAGATAGTTAAGGACAATTATTATTAAAGTATTGTTATTGAGGAAGGCAGTGAAGTATAGGCTTGGTGAAAACAACTAAAAGCACTAAAGGCTAAACACTAGGTGCACTCACTTCAATCCGATAGCCTGTCATTTTACAAAGGAGATATTACTATGACACAATATCACGAGGAACTACCCACATTCTTGGAAAATGAATATCCAGCTTATGTTTCTCCGATACAAGAACGTGCGAATTGAATAACACCAAAAGATTGAGAACGGTAGTATTTCCAAAATAATGACAGAAGTGACAGTGAACCTGCGATTTGGGAATTAAAAATAGAGATTATGCTTGAAGATGGGAACACCAACTATCCATCTACTTAGCGGTTTTTCACAGCCTTGGCCGTTTTACGCATCCCAATTTCCACGCCTTTTTATCCCACACGTCTTTTTCCTCAATTCCTCTTTTTTCCATGGCTTCAGTTATTGTCATGTTCCATGTACTTCTCGGCCTTCCCCTGTATCTTCTTCGATTGGGTATCTAATCCCAAATTTTTTGAGGAAGTCTATCTGATTCCAATCTTCTCATATGCCTAAACCATTTTAGTTGCTTCATTTCGTTCGTCTCGTTCAAGATTGTTTGCACTTTCATTTTATTTCTTATTTCATAATTTCTTATTTTCTCTAACAGAAAGTTTACATCTTCGCCAGAACGTCATTTCTGTTGCTTGAAGTTTTTCTCTTATATTTTTTGTTAGAGACCAGACTTCTGCCACATAAACTATTGTACTCTCTATGAAGGAGCTATGTATGCGTTTCTTTGTCTTTATTGAAATTATCGATTTCCATAGCACTGAATTCAACTTACGGCTATTTTCCCTCTCATATTCTTATTTTTCACATCCTGTTCGTCTCTACCATTTGCTGTTAGCGTGTTTCCCAAATACTTGTATTGTGTATTACCTTTAACTATTCCTATACTAGTCTCTAAATCATGGGGCATACCCCCACCATGTGTTCAGTCATTTTTACGTCTATTTCTATTCCCCATTTTCCATACTCTTCTATTAATTTTCTAGACATATAAGTTACATCATTTTCAACCCTTATCACCTGATCGTCTTCAAATAGTAGACTAAACACTGTTTCATTACCAATTTTCACACCCATACTTCTACACTTTCTCTTTCATTCGTTCAGGGCTTCATCATTACCTTAAACAGGGTTGGAGCTATACACAGTCTTGCTGTAATCCTTTCTTAACTGGGAAGTCGCCTGATAGACATTTTCCCACTTTTACTTGACTTTAGTTATCTTTATAAATTTGTTTGACTGCATTTATGTATGTTGTTGATATTCCTTTTTCTTTCATTGCCTCCCATACTTCTTTTCTCGTACATTATCATGAGACTTTTTGAGCTCTATGAAAATGATGTGAAGTCCTCTTCCTCTCTCAATTGTTTTTTCTGTCAGTTGTTTGAAACGGAAAATATTGTCAATATAGAATCTTTCTGGTCTAAAACCACTTTGCTCTTCTGAGCCTAACATTTGCATTTCAATTCTATTCTTTAGCATAGGTCCATACAGTCTAACCAAAGATGAAGTCCCTCTATAATTATTGAATATTTTTACTGCCTTTTTTGTAAATTGAATTTATATAAGCTAATTTCCATATTTCTGACATTTTATCTCCTTTCAAAATGCCATTGGATATTTCTGCAAATAATTCCAAACCTACAATACGATAATGTTTAACAAGCTTTATGACTATACCTCCAGGTCCAGGTGCTTTATTATTTTTAATGTTTCTTAAAACTTTTTTTTTTGCCTCTTCCAAAGTCACCTCTGATGCGATCGAATTTACCTGAAGTGGTTCATAATCTATTCCCTGAAATTCAGCTCCATTTTCTGTCAAAAGATTTTCTTAGTTTTGTGTCCTTTTTCAATACTAATTGGGTCTACTAAATGCCATTCTCCGGTATTATTCAATTTCATGGAATGTAACATTTTTCATGCCTCTCTGGAATTGGTGTTGAAAATGTACTTGTCTAATCTGTCACATTTTTGTTCCTCAAATATTTTTTGCCTTCTTCACTTCTTTCTTGAACAAATACTTCATTTTGTTATATTCACTTCTGTCTTTTACCGCGAGACCGGTCGGAGGCTTAGAGCTTGCCCTGGCTAGAGCCGTGCCCCACTGGTGGGAGATACCTGGTTTGGGGAAAACCCCGCTAGTCGACGGTAGGTCAGCGCAGGATCTCGCCACCCAGGGGGAAGATCACTGCCACCTCCCGATGAAAAAACATGCACTACATTTACGGGACAAATGATCTCAATAGTTGACGCGCCCGGTATCACTAACAATCTATCAATCCAAACCCACCACCGTATTCCCCGTGGTCCAGTCCCTCAGCCCCGGAATCGCCCCCGTCCCTCACTACCAATTGCGTAGGTGACGTGTAAATTGCTCGGCACGGTGCGCGTCCTCCCCGCCGCCTGCCCGGCCGGGCCCTCGCGCCCGAGTGCGCGTCGCCGCTAAGTGCGTTCACTGCGTTAACGGGGCTAACTGCGTTAGGCGCTCGTGGCTGCGAGTCGCGGGGCGGGGCGGGGCGGGGCGGGGCAGCGCGGAGGCGGGAAACGAGCGGGTAGTAAATTTCCGAGTAAAGAGCCGTCCGCGCCCCGCGCAGCGCCGTCGCCGCGCTTGGAACGCCCCGCGCCCCGCTGGCACTGTGGCAGCCGCGGATTGCGTCGCCCGGGGCGCGGCGCTGTTGTTACCGCTGCCAAACGAACCGAATGAAAGTGAGTGGTCAAATCATTCCTCTCTGTGTCGCAGACCACGTTCTGTATGAACATGTTGAGAGTCGTTGTCTCTTCTTCCTCCTCGTCTTTCTACTTCTCCTTCAACTCCGTCATTCGTCCTCCTCTTTCTTCTTCTCCTCCTTCATCATCTTCTTATTCTCCTTCATCTCCTTCTCCTTCATCTTCTTCTCCTTCATCTTCTTCTACTTCATCTTCTCCTTTTCCTTCACCTTCTTCATCTTATTCTTCTCCTTCATCTTCTTTATCTTCTTCTTCTTCTCTTTCATCTTCTTCTTCTCCTTCATCATCTCCTTCTTTTCCTCCTCCTCCTCCTTCTTCTTCTTCTCCTTCGCCTTTTTCATCTTCTTCTCCTATTTCACATGAAAACCGCACATCACTGCAGTAGCAAATAAAGCAAGAGAAATAATTTCAAAATTATTTCCAAGACTAAACCAGCGCTCTACGTTGAAAATCGAATGCCGACTGCTACTATTCAAATCAATTATCCTTCCTAACATAACCTATGGTTGCCCAATCTGGGGAGGTGCAGCTCCTAGCAATATTAACAAAATTAAATTAATCCAAAATAGATTTCTAAGAAATATTGTAAATGCCCCCTGGTTCATTACAAATGAACAAATTCATCGAGAATGAAAAATTACAATAGTAGAAGAATCCATTTTAGCTAACACTTTTTACAATAACCTGCATACCTTACCAAGCACCATCATGGGGGAAAACGCAGTCTATCCATAAAGTCAAGATTTCCCAATGATAGATTCAAACTCGTAAACCAGTACACCTTCAGCTCCTTAACATTCGCATGTATCTTCCTTTCCTTAATTAACAATCAAATGTCATCATTAATTAAGTCAAGTTCCAATCGCCCTTCTTTATGGATGGCCAATCCAAAAATGTCGTTTACTAATATTATGTATTTTTGAAACACTTGAAAGACAGTATTGTCGAACAAGAAGAAATTAATTAATTAAAAAATTAAAGGATCCAATTTAACTGAGATAGCAGGCATAATATAAACCCACAAACATATTTATAAGTCGAAAATTGAGGTTTAAAGTGATAAATTGATATTGACAATCAATGGTTTTGATGTCTTCTCAATAATTCTCTCTAGATCTTTCTCATTATAATTTTTCGAAAACTGAGAGTAATGCAGAAGTCATAACAACTACGCCAGGCTCAATACCGATTATGAGTCTAACCGTAGACGTCAATTTAAAAAACCTTGTTGGTTCATTTCAGTCGAAACTGTTTTTAATTATTTGTTAACTATATGTTAATTCTGTAATCTCGAAAATTGCAAAAAATGACACCGTAAAAGTAGAAAATTTATGATAGAGATTTATTCTTAAATAAAATCTGTTCTAAAAATAATTTCTTTAAAAAAGTTGATGGACAATTTTTTGAAGATGCGGGTAGTTTTCGTAAAATTTCTTGTTGAAATTAATGCAAATTACATGAGAAAAGATTTTCTTAAAAATGCCTACAAACTTTTTCTTTATTTTTTTCCAATGGGTAAGGCAAGTGACGCTTAGAAAATGATCTCATTTTCATTGAATGTAAATTTTCGAAAATTTGCTAAAGATAGAAATACTGCGAGAAAATATGTGCTATTGTTGCATCACTAGTTTAATACTGTATGGCAGATGAGGCAGGCATAATCGGTATGCGATCTAGTTGAAACTCCGACAATCTCATTTCACAACAATTGACAACTTGGGGAAATTTCGGATTATAAGTTTTTCCGATCACCAAAATGCACAACATAGATATACAAACGTCTAAAACAGAATTCTTTGGCATCCATTACAGATTGGAAAAGCGTAGAAGTTGTCGAGAAAAAGGGAATCTTCATCAAATGATCTCGATGAAACCCAGAATCACGAATGTTCAGCTACGCACAGCTCTGCATTGTACTTTATTCCACATGCCAGAATCGATAAGAATCGAAAGAAAATATATGAATACTGAAATAAAATATATATATTTCCCTGAATATATATTTTCATATTCAGGGAAACAGCCATTTTTAAAACAGTGATAGCAGAAGAATATCAAATAACACATCTTAACACATTTATATATCATCACATTTATATATCAATAACACATTTTAATCATCATTAATTCGATCTCTTTTTTCTACAATCCTGTATTGGAGATTTTGGTGAGATATTACAAGCTATGCTTTCTCTGTTTCCCTTCTCATCATTCACCAATTCAACTTTTATTAAATAAAATCTGAATGCGGAAATAATGACTTTTTCGTCATTGGGATAACACTGCAATGTCCAGAAGACCGGTAAAGATCAGACAAATGGGTTCGGAATTCGCCTGGTCATCCAATACAACACGAGTAAAAACTCATAGAATCAATAGCTCACACACTGGTGTGCTTACGCAGGCGATGTTCCACAATATCTCCATCAGTGATTCTAAAACTAGTTTAACAGTGTTCAAACCTTAGTGACTAGTTTAGCAGTGTTCAAACCTGAGCAACTTACAATTTCCAACTTGATGTATTCATGTTCCTTGTAATTTGGACTACTTGAAAAATATTTACTGTGAGAGAGGTGCAATAAATTTCGCTGTGATTGCGCCAAATCTAAATAGAGGAATCGTCTATTATCACTTCAAAAAACTGGCTTTTTTTGTAACTTAAGATTCATATGCCAAGAAATTTTAAAAGTAACAATCTCATTAATATATTTTATCTGCGTACTTATACATAAAAAATGTTTATCACACATTTTTTAATAAAAAATCATTTAAATGTCTACGTTTGAAGTTCCTAGCTAATTTTGCGACCTCATATTACCTTCATAAACCTCATATTACCTTATCCGATCCCTTCGGTCATTGCGATTCTCAGGTCGATATTCTCTGACAATTATAAATTGTTGTCAAAGCATGTGCAAGAAAGATCAACATTATACTCGTACATAATTTTAGAAGGCAGCCTGCTTTTATCATCTGATTATTAGATTAAAATGGGTACGGAAACGTTATCGTCCAACACACTAAACCTAATGATTAACAGTACCAATTTAGCAATTGATTAAAATTAATATTTAAAATAAAAATTTCTTTCAAAGAATAAAGTTGAAATATTGGGATGTCATAGTCTGCTTGAGCATGCGATGTTGGAATAAGACATACACAACCTCGTTGTCAAATGATTGTAGGCAGGTGCACGAAGAAGCGATATCATATATTTGTCGAGGCCTGCCTCCAGTTTACGCTTCTTAGCTGGCTGGAATATGAAGCAATCGTGCAGCTTTCATAGAAAGCACCAATTAATATAAACGGATTTTTAACCAAAATTGAACTGGCTCGACAGGTTCCCGTAAAAGTCTTTAACATTAATTTTCATGAAGATTAATTCGGGCACGGGCTGTTCCACGCATAGCCGGAGGGACAGGTATCTAGACAGGGTGATAACGCAGACACATGCCAGGCAGCGGGACTGCGTAGCAGGCGTTCTTCTGATGAGAAACCCCCAAAAGAAATTCTCGATTAAGCCCGGAACGACGAAATAACCCATTCCTTCATTTGCTCAAAATAGTGCAGGCTACGATGATATGTCTCTTTATCGGGTAATATGGTCGAACAATCCGGGTCAATGAACTCCACTTCTTGACAAGAAAATTCTCCACACTTAAGTTACGGGTATCTTACCATTTTGTAAATCTATTTTAAATGTAAATTGCATGAAATCTTATTAGCGAAATCCCAATTTTATGGCCTACTAATTTGCTAGTCGTTTCAAAGCTCGCTCGTACCATCATTTCAGAACCTTTTTTTCATATAAACTATTCTCCATCTCTTCTCTTTAAACTGCTTCTCACCTCTCGGAATAAAATTAGTGTGAGAATGTACATAAATGAGAGGATTAAACCAGTGTTCTAGAGTCAGTGTCAGAGAAAAAAATTGGCATTGACAAGTCCCAGTCATTTAAAATGGCATACTATTCCTGTTTTAGTTGGAAACCTAAAAACAGTTACACACGTCACCTGGAATTTGCGAACTGCTCGTGTAATAAATATTATAAACGGCTTCAAAATAATTATAAGCTAAACAAATATTCAGCAATAAACTTATCTGGTTTTAAACAACTGAAATTGTTATTTACTACACGAATGTATAATAAACGCACGTGGGTTAAGAGCACGTTGTATGCAGAATGTAAAAGAACACATTTATGTAGTAATGTCAGCAGTGTTGAGTTTGAAAAATAATGATTATTAGTAACACATTCAACAATCGCTTTGTTCTGAAATGTAACACAATTCAATTGTATACAATTGACCACCAGATAATAATACGTACAATAACTTAGGCATCAACGGTCAAAATTATATAGTGTAAAACCAAATTAAGAATATTTTCATATTTGAGACTTTTCTCCAATGTAACAACACATTAAGCATTACACTTCAGCTAGTCTCCAGTGCGCCTAACTAATACCATTACAAACCACTGAGCGTAACCCCGGCGTGAGATGAGTACCAAGTAGCGGAAAACACTCGTTCCGAAATGACTGTCGAAAGCTTCTTGGGAGTTTTTCGCGGGTGCTCCTGCCGCGAAAGCGCCCGGCGCGTCGCGGCGCTGCTTGACTCCACACGAGGCCTCTTAAACACAGTGCTTAAGCGCCGGGTGGGCTTCGCCTTCCGTGGCGCGCGGCGGGAACTGTCGCCGGCCGGACAGGCCCTCGTCACGCACGGCGCCCCGCCCACCGGGGAGGGGGCGCCTGCGAGCGACGCTTCCTCCGACGACGGTGGCGAGCTTCTGGCTGAGCCGCCCGGGTCGGGCCTCCAGCCTGAGCAACGAAAATTCGCAAAGAGGTGACGAAAACGCGGGGGCGATGACGGATGAGGCGGAGGCGGTGGTAGAAGCGTCGGTGCAGAAGGTGTGTGTGTATGTGTGCGTGAAGAAGTGGGTGAAGAAGTCGGAGGAGAAGTGGAAGGAAATGCCGGCGGAGAAGTCGGACGAGATGGTGGAGAAGTTAGCGGAGACGTCGGTGGTGAAGTCGGCGATAAAGTCGGCGGAGAAGACGTTGGAGAAGTTGGTGGAGAATGGTATTTATTTGTCCTACAAAAGTGAAAATTTGAGGTACGGGGAAAAGGTATGAAACACATTGTGAAAAATTTATGGAAAAGTTGATTATCGCAACGGCGGAAAAGCCTGTAAAGGAGACGTTGGTGACTGTTTTAACAGCGCCTCAGGTCGCGGGAGTGATAGTGGAAGGGATAATGTAGACCAGCGGTCGGCAACGAGCAGTCCGTGGAATATCAGTGGTTCATGACGTAATTTTAATGATATGCAAAGAAATTCAGGAATTATTTAAATTCACTCAGTTCATTTAAAATTTTTAAAAATAAATTTTGTTTTGGCAATATTATTATGTGGAAAGTACAACAATAGCATTATACAGGGAATTTATTTTCTACAAAATACTACTATGAATTGGATACCTTAAAAGCACGTGAGCGACTGATTAGAGCAGAAAAAATTATACATGCGAAAAATTATACATGCAATTATTTAATTTTAGTTCTTTGTCAATGGTCTAAGTCCACTGTACCATATCGAACTATAATTAAGGTACTTTAAGCTCATTTCACTGGTGCACAATAGTAACATAATATTTATATAAAGTTATTGTAGCATGACTTTTGGGATTTTTTAATGACAGTTAATAAAGAAAAATCAATATAATATATAAGTTTAAATAAATATAAATTAGAAAAATTAACATTTATTTAATATTTAACTTGAGATAATAGAAAATCGCTGGCAATTTCTATTATATACTTCCATCTAACAATTATGTAAGTAGTCCGCAAATTTTATATGGCGAATTTAGAGAATCGTAATTTCTAAAAGGTTATGGCCAATAAAAGTCAAGGTCATCAATAGAATGCTCTTAAAATGGTTTTAAAATGCCCTAAAAGCAAAGAAAAATGACGCAAAAATGTGATCAAAACTGTTTCAGATGAACAACTCAAACCGTTGGATAAGTTACTAATGTCAACGAGGCTACTTTCATTCTTTCAATTGAACTCAGCTTGCAAACTTTTGATTTGTACTGTTCTTTACCAGGAAATCACTTTCTTTATTTATCCCGAAATCAGCCGAACCGACAATGGCGCTGACGTGTGTTAGAGGAACCTTGGATTACGGACTCACGACGGCTGGCATTAAAATTTCTGAGCGAAGAAATCGAATAGGCTACTCAGAAATTCTGTGGAGAACATTTGTTGCATCTCGTAAATATTATTTCAAGCAAGTATCATTAAAATGATTTTAAAATCAATGAAATCAGAAAAAATGCATTAAAAAGGTCGGAAAAGGTAAATAATGACTTATTAGTCGAAATCGACGAAAACTGCAAAACAATGACATATAAAAATGGGTTATTTCCTTTTATCATAACATAAAAATAATTTCTATACTAAAAGGCACTGTTCTAAATTAAAATGGAAAAGATTGGGTTTTCATTAAAATCCGCCCCATAGTTATTAATTATTATATTTTTTAGGTGACACAAAAACACTAGTAAGAGCTGGAAATGATTCTTCAGGATACAAGTATGGTTGTATGCATCGTGAGGGAGTATCCTCATTATCACTACCGTAGTATCACTGATTTTGGCAATATTATTTCAGGTAACTCAAAGAAAATATTTCTGCGTTTGAAGAACATGATGGCGAGCAAGAGCTGTAATACAGTAGTTTTCTCTAAGTTACCATACCAAGTCACAATACATAAAAAATCACATTAACGACAAAGGAATTAAGTAAATTTACGCAGAACTGTGTGAATGTCTATCTTAAAGTCGTTTCTTACACGCTTGACGCAAATCTTTTAAGTGTAAGTTAACTTTCATTTACTTTTAGAGTGAGTTTCCTTCAGTTCGAAGTTTTCGGTAAAAGCTGTTGCCTTCGCGCGATGTTTTGATTGATAGTCTTTGTAATTTAATATTCTGTGCAGTATTAATGCTGACACTGTTTCTACTAATCCTACCACTGTGAATGGACACAAGTGATGAAAAGTAATGCAGGCTTGTCAGCCACCAATTAGTTCCATCTCAAAACCCTCGTTGTAAATAAAATTGAACGTAAATATCATGGAACGTGAGATAGAAATTCCATACGCTCATTCCCACTTTCACAGAAAATTTGTGCCGAGGTAACTAGAGACTTCCTCACCGGGCCTGGGGCGCACTGAACGCGGTCGAGTAAAAGCAATCAAGCTTTAAGTTACTGAGTGTAGGACCTATGTATTAACATAACGGTCTTCTTAATTTCTAAATTTTCAAAGAGTTCTTGGCCACGGGGCTTTACACGTGCTGGTTAGACAGTTACACGACGCTTAAATTTCATAATTTTCTAAATGAAAAGAGATACCGCCGATTTCCTGTCGGGGCTACGTAGTAATTATCATTAAACTGGAGAAGTCCTCCGGGAATCGTGAGGGGGAGTGATATGTAGGTGAGATGCAGGAAGCAAGTTATTCCCGTGCATGGACAAGAGTAGAGGTACTAAATAAACCAACACTAAAAACTGTTTGAAAATATTTTTTCGTGATAATCAAAACTCAACAAATATGGGTCATTTTAAAATTACTATTGAAATTTAAACGAAAATGCGAGGCGAGGGAAAGACAGTATTCTTCAAATGCGCATATGTGAAATATTTATTGATTTTTAAAGATTTAATGGTGCTGTAGATATGTGTGTACATGGTCAAACAAAACTCCGCAGAGTTGCAGGAAATCGTCGCAGTTTTTGTTACTTAAGAAAATAATAATTTAAGTTTTTTCTAACCTCTTCAATGTTTGGCAGTGGATTATATTATATAACAGAAATTATCTTGTAGGAATGATTTTTTGCGCAAATAGGTAACGTTACTCTGCCACACAAATGATGAAGACACAGTTCCATGACATCTGCAGGGAACAATCAAATAGAATTCTTTAAATAGCCTATTATCATATATTATTTCATAAGTAAAATTAATTCAGTTTTTTTATCCTTGAGTTTTCCCGTTTCTACAGGGTCGACGTTAATTGTTACAGGCTCCTTTTTTATTAGATTTCCACACACTCCGTTTTTACACAGATTTCCAATGATTTTACTGCCGGATGCCCACGTGACGCCAACTACAGAGGAAACACAAGCATATTACACGTAGACAACACATACAATCAAGAAGAAACCAAAAAGCAAGCCCGAAGCTGGATTCGAACACATGATCCCTCGGCCCGAAACCGTCACGACATGACTGCCTCAGCGATCTTGGCTACCCGGATCGACAAACAGGATTATCACAGGTATATTCGGTTAAAGACCTTTTTTATTATTAAAAAACTATCACTAGTTTCAATGTGTTATTATAACTCTACGCTAGTGGATGACGTCTGTTTTGAAGAACGTGAACAACGAAAATGTTAATGAGAAGAAAGACGTAGATTGAGGGGCGGGGAAACGAGAGAATCCCCGTGGAAAGTATAACGTAGCCAGTATCACATATTTCACTCCGAGTACCCGGGAGTGGAATCTCGGTGACCAGAATTACATGGGGGAGATTACGAAAGGAAATAGAATATACATGTAATTTGGGAACTGGGGAGGGAAAGTACCAGAGAGGGTTGGCTGAGAAAAAGGTGTTGAGGTTCAGAGAAGAAAGAGCTGACAGTAGGTTGGTAAGTGATAGGGCTTAGGATATTTAGGAACAGAAAGGTATAGGCAGGATTAAAGAGGCTAGATATTTAGAGATGGTAAGTGATCGATGCAGGGGATGTGATGGAGTGAGGGGGATTATAGTTAGCTACATATTACGGAATGGATTATAAGCTAACAAACATGAGTTGAAAGAAGAAGAAGGGTTGTTTACAATTTGTCGAATGGAGGAAGAAGACTAAGAACACGTTTTTGCTGAAATGTATGGACGTGAGGCACGTATTTGAGTGTCGTATGGATACGTGTTGGACTGATGACAGAATAATGGACAGTGGAGAGTACACTAGAAGAAGGGTTAGGAGGTAATGAATTTGATACATGAAAGCGGATCCAGCAGGGATGTTCGTGTAGAATAAGTAGTTGTATATTGTAATTATTTGCACAGAGTATAGCGGGCCTTGATGAGGGAGAGGCTTGAAATCTCGTTAAAATATGCCAAATCGAAAATTTCGTATATTAATCCTGTCCAATGCATGCTTTTTAACTACGTGGTTGTGATGTGGTTGGCTTCTGATACCAACACCTATCCCATCTAAAATTGGTTCATCCAAAAATCTATTTTTCCCTCATGATTGATTGATTGATTGATTATTTCGAGTTTTCGGCCAGTCTAACATAATTATTCTACCAAGTGTAGCGCTCCCTTCTCTTAACGAGGTGGTGGTAATCTTCCCCAGGTGTATGGGGAGATCTGGCGTCGACTTACACGTCGGCAAGTGGGATTTTCTCCAACCACTTTCACCAACGGGGCACCGACACAGTTGGGACAAACTCTAAGTTCCCGACTGGTCGTCCGACACGAGTAGTAGTATCGTGCATGTAAATGTAAGTGTTGGCAAGTAAGGGGTAAGGATAGGACGAGGAAGGGGAAGGAAAGATCGCGAGCGGTCAGTGGCCAGTTTGGTAGGGTACTGCTCCGGCATTCGCCTTGTGTTGATCGGAGAAACCACGAAAAACTACTAATCATAGCAGCCGGCCGCTAGAATCTTTCTCTAGACAGTGGCTGAACTCGATGTAGCTATTAAGCGAGTGTCGAAAATCATGCCAACGTCGGGAATCGAACCCTACAACTCCGCGGTAAGAGCCACTGCAGTGACATCAGTTAATGCCCCAAGCCACCTAAGCGGATATTGTTCCTTACATTTCCAGCCTTCATTCCCTTGAATCCAAACACAAACCACATGTGTACTCACATGCACAGAATTAGAGAAGTCATAAAGGCGTGAAACTCCTCCCTCGCCCTCGTTCAGACATTAGGACGGCAATCCTGAAACAAAAACGCACAGCCGGGGAGCCACGGCGCTGATCGCGCCGTGCCGGGTGGCCGCGTAACGAGGTAACACATTGCCGCCCACTGCGCGCGGGCCGGGCGTGCGTGCTTCGCACTCCGGGCGTCGTCGGCGCGCGTCGCGTCGCGTCGCGTCGCGTCGGAAGGCGCCTCCCCGCCAACCACGCAGCCAGCCGGCCAACCTGCCGCCTCGGAGCGCGTCGGCGCGGCCGGGCGAGCGGTTGGGCGGCCGGCGACGCTTAATGAGTTACGCGCGCGCCACCAGGAAGTCGGCGTTTAGCGCGGCTCGGTTCGGCGGCGCGGCGGGAGAAGGTGGCGGCGGCGGCGGCGGTGGAGGTGGACGAGGAGGTAGAGGTGGAGGAGGCACCTGCGGGCGCGAGGACGGCGCGGCGGCGGCATCGCGGCAGGTGGCGACGCGCACCTCGTTAAGACGCGCCGGGCGTCGAGGGCGGCGCCGCCGGCCGGCGTCGCCCCGCCCCCCGCGTGCGCGCGCCGCCCCCTTCCTCCCGGCCGGACGGGCGGGCGGCCGAGGCGTCGCGACGCTCGCCCGGCCTCCGGCCCCCGCCCGCCGCGAGTCGCTCGGCCTGCGCGCGCTGCGATGCGGTCACCTGGGAACCGGGCCGCGGAGGCGGACGAGCGAAATAGTTTTTTACTTTTATTAAAAAATATTTTCTATACATAATATTTACAAGACTATTTTATGTATTATTTTATTTATTTATTTATTTATTTATTTATTTATTTATTTATTTATTTATTTATTTATTTATTTATTTATTTATTTATTTATTTATTTATTTATTTATTTATTTGTTATTTATTTATTTATTTATTTATTTATTTATTTATTTATTTATTTATTTATTTATTTATTTATTTATTTATTTATTTATTTATTTATTTATTTATTTATTTATTTATTTATTTATTTATTTATTTATTTATTTATTTATTTATTTATTTATTTATTTATTTATTTATTTATTTATTTATTTATTTATTTATTTATTTATTTATTTATTTATTTATTTATTTATTCATTTATTTATTTATTTATTTATTTATTTATTTATTTATTTATTTATTTATTTATTTATTTATTTATTTATTTTCTTGAGCTCTTAAATCAGTTGAATTCAAAGGCAATTAATTACTGTTATCCTGATTTAAAATTTCCAATTGCATTATTTTGTCTCCTAAAAATGAAATACGTTTGTGGTTTCTCGCTTGGAACTGTACATTCCTAATATTATTTTAAGAGAAAAAAATCCTATGGTGTTTGTAAATTGTTATTTTTATCGTTATTGTAAATTGAGCTACCAAAAAGAAAAGTGAGCCAAATCTCATCATCGAAATTTCATAAAAAATCCGCCATTTATCTAATAGTATCATCATTCACATTTCGCAGTTTCATATTCATTATTTAATATTCGCATTCATATTTTTATCAAGACTGTTCTTCTCTTTTATTCAGCCGACAACCGGTCAACCTTTAAGTCCTGGTGGGACACATATTCGATCATACACTAGACACCAACATACTTTCTGGCTTCTCTGATCTGGGGTCAGCAGAACGGGAGACCCTCCGCGACAACAATTCATGAGTGACAAGGGACAAACGACCATGCCCAAGGCGAGACGCGAATCCGCGACCTTTAGGACCAAAAAGCTGGTTCGGTTTACGCTCTTAGCCATCTCGGCCATCCTGCCTGGCCTGTTCATAGAGCATATGTTATATAATATGCATGGTTATACCATAGTATGTTCGATCCCAGGCTGGTCCAAATGGAATTTGTCGTTGACAAAGCGGGTTCGCGACAGGTTATTTCGGGGTACTCCTGTTTCCTCTGCCAACCTTCGTTCCACCAGTATGCTCCATCAATCATTCCCTACCCCAACCTATCATTAACCATCATTCCGCTAAGCATCCAAGGATCACAGGGCCGTCCGGGCGATAACTGAGGAACTAGTTGAGAAGGGCCATGGCTACTAGCGAATTTACAGTAGGAAGGGCCTGACGAACTAGAGAAACAGTGAGAGCGAGATGGGATTGGTGAGGAATGCCTAGGAGGCCGCCTAGTTATGGATTTATTGGCCCCCTAGTTAAGGAGTGGATAGTATGGCAGGTGGGGTTGAGTTGGTTATACGGTATGGATAATCCAATCATAAATTCCACTTCCGGGATACATATAATATTATGTTAATTTCTTCATTGCCGACAAATCACGCGTATTAGTGATAGCTGTTGGAATTGTACGATGGAAAAGCAAATTTTATTCTCAAAAATCTCATTTGAAAAAAGGCCCTGATATCTTAATATCCATCGCAACAACTTTAAATGACATTTTATATGAGGGAAATTTTCAAGCAAACTTTTCATCTATTTGAGCAAGATATTGAAAGAGAAAACCTGAAACCATTTATGGGCAAATGTTTGAAAATATGGTATGAGTCTCATACTAAGTACCACTAAAAATAAAAAATAAAACATTATAAATTCATAGGGACACAAGTTAAGTCTGATTCATCGGATAATCTCAATTTCAGAAACAAATCCTTCATATGGCATAGACGCTCGTGTTGTTTGCACAATTAAAGTGTTGAGCCACTTCATTAATTATTATAATTTTGGAGTCCATTATCAGTCTAATTAAATTATCAAGGTGCTTCCAGGAAACAGTTTTCGACAAAGGGAAAATAATTTAAATTGAGGTATATTTGAAAAAGTTATGGTTGAAAAACATTAAAAAGCACAGGACGAAATACCGACTTACGTGTCTCAGGTCATCAACTGATGTCACTGCGGTGCCTATGACCGGAAGGTCCTAGGGTTCGAGCCCCTACGGTGGCCGATTTTCGACCCTAGCTACGTAGCTAGGTTGAATTCAGCCGCTGTGTGGAGAAGAATTTTAGCGGCCAGTTGCTCTAATCAGTAGTTTTACGTGATTTTTGCGATCAACACTAGAAGAATGCCGGTACAGAACCCTAACAACTGGACCACAGGCCGCGCGCGATCATTCCTTCCCCTTCCTTGTCCTGTCCTCGCCGATTAGTTACACAAACTTACACTTACTTGACATGCACGGCACTACCACACATACCGGGAGACCAGATAGGAGCTTAGAGCTTGTCCCAGCTGGGGTGGCGCCCAGCTGGTGAGAAATTCTTGGTTGGGGAAAATCCCCGTTACCCGACGAATAGGTCAGCGTCGGATTTCGCCATATAGCGGGGGAATATCACCCCTCTTTCCAAGGAAAAATCATGCACTTAACTTACAGGGAGAAAGACCTTAGCAGTTGACGCGCCCGAAAACACGAAATAATCACAAGACGAAATGTTTAACAACCTCATTTCGAAACTGGTAAAACAAAAAAATTAATTTCGAAGTCAAAAATGAAACAGAGAAAAGCATTAAAGATACAGTAAAAATCAAACAAGTCAGGTTATAGGAACAAGTCACAAAATAATAAACATTAATAAAAAATAAGTACAGAAATGGCGCAATTCAGGAAAACCTGCCTTTAAATTGATATTGTATCGACTATTTTTGTTCTTGTATATTTGAAGAAAAGTTTAACACAATTATAATACTTAACAAGTACACGAGTATCAATTTTTATTTTATATTAGATATTGATTTTAGATTTGAAAATTCGTTAGATTCAATGATTAGTTGATAACCTTTGATAAATAAATCATTAAAACACATTCTCATCTCAACTCAACATTTGACATTCAACATTTCATCTCTCATCACGACATTTGGCATTGATGTTTTGAACACAATTATGAAAAATTCATTTCTTCCGGTCAAACATTAGGTTTTTTCAAATCGAATTTCCTTTTAGGCTCTTAATGTCCTGTTTGCGAAGCGAAAATAATTTTTTTGTAATCGCTTACATTTCTATTGCTAATTTTTCTCGTTATATTAACATTTCAAATTTGATGTTTAAATATAATTTCAAAATGTGGCTATATTGTGATTTTGAAATGGCATTATCTAGAATCAATTGACTTTATGGACATCATCAACTAAATATGTAAATACTAAAATATTGCGAGTCACCCAACACACCAAAAGAAATTTTCAAACATTCAGTAAACGATGCGAATCCACATGTCACGTCAACAGAGCTCACGATAGTAAATGAGAAAACATACTCAACATTCTTCTCACAGGGAATGAAGCAAATACCCACAACCACCAGGTAGTCTCCGAGTATTCAGAAAAGTTAATCTATAGAGGGAATATTGAAGTGGATATTATCACGTGTATGTAACCAGGAATTAGTCTATACTGTGTATGCAAGCAGATTTCCGTAAGCGTGTGTTATGCCTGTTTCAATCATGTGGGGGGAAAAAATCTGTTGAGATATTTTCACATTCACAATGCCATGTTTTCGTTATTATAAAAAGCAAATATTTGTCGATTTATGGACATTCTTTTCACGAGATCCATACTATTGTCTAATCCATAAATTATTCATGGCAGGTCAAACATACAATGCGACGTCTTTTTCTAGGAAATTCTAACGAAGATAGCAAAGTGCACGCTAGGTTAAAAGACAGTCTCGTTGACTTATGGTTACCCCTATCCTTCATCTGGTTCAAGTCTTTCCTTTTTTTATGCTTCTCAGAAAGGGATTCTGTGATTGTAACAAAGGGCGTCCGATTCTACTGTCATGACTTTCCCACAGCGACTAATATTGGTTTGCTATTTGTTTTTTCACACTGAATACAACTTTGCGAAGAAGCTAGTTAAGGTAAACATGCACACTTACAACACGTAAACAATTATTTTCAACTAGCATCGAATAAAAGTTGTTGTTGGAAAGTAATGACAATAGAATCTGACTTACAATGACGTAAAGAAGGAAAGACTAGAACCGAATGAAAGATCGGACCGACCATAATTCAACGAGATCTCCTCTAAACTAGTGTGCACTTCGCTATCTTCGTAATAACTTTCTAGAAAAAAGACGTTGCTTCTAGGTAAATTTATTATTATTATTTATTCACTAATAGCAGTATTGCTGATATGCATATATCTGTTTCTTCAATGCATAATAACGCACCACAAGGTACATTATAACAAAATAATATGTTTACATTTGCATATTATCCCTATATCACAGTTTTTCGTAGACTTGCGTAACATCACGGATTGTATCTGGCCTTGTCTAGCTGAGATTTGGAGAATGCAATGCTTTTTGCTTCCACACATGCTCGTGGAAGTTCGGTTCATACGTTCACCATTCTATATGTGATGAAGTAAGATCGTTTGTCGATATGGACCCTCTCTTCCAGTAACATCTTTGAATGACCTCTCAGCATGTTATCGGACGACCTGATGAAGAGATCACAAAACATGCCTTCATTGTGTTCACCGCTAGGTTTTTTGTAAGTTGCGATCATATTACCTCATTCCTCTCTTTCAGACTGAGTAGCTTCAACTATCTGCATCTATCCTGATATTTGCAAAGAAAAATCTAGCCGTCTAAGAATTAAGGACAACACTCTCTGTGGTTTTTCAGTTAGTTCGATATCTTTTTTGTAACAAGGGGTCGAGACAAGATTGGCATATTCTAACATTGGTCTCACATATGCCACATAGGCTTCTCGAGCAGTCTCTATTTCCAGGTCAGCAAATGCCTTCCGCATCAGATAAATTAACTTGTTAGATTTTTTCCTCACTGTTGGGGATGGACGTTCCCATTTCATATCCCGGATGATAATTACCCCAACGCCCATTTTAATTTTATGTTGATAGAGAAACATGATTTCTTACGGTGTAAGGTAGGATGGGATTGTTCTTTCCTAAATGTGGAACACATTACACTTCAAGCCATTTAGTGGTAACAGCCAAATCTCGTATAAATTTTGCATTTTTCGCAGATCCTCTTAGCGTTTGTTGTACAATATATTGAGGCTTACAAATAATTTTGTATCATCTGCATATTAGTTCCAATCCAATTTCAGCTGTTCTCCAAAGTTAGCGGTGCACAAAATAAATATCAGGGGACCTATAATTGTCCCCTGAGACACTACGATGGTAACTCGTCTTGTAGATAAAATGACATCCACTTGTACCTGAAAAGTTCCATTTTCAAGGTATTCTCTACTCCAAAATAACAGGTGTCCACTCAAACTATACGCTCCTCTTTACAAAGTAGTCACTGGTGTGTATCCTGATCAAACGAATTTGCGAAATCAAAGTATATTCCTAAGTCTACTTGTTCCCCGTTATCCAAAGCTTTCGCCCATATGTTTAGAGGGCATAAAAAGTTTGATAGAGTGGATCGACCTTGGACGAATTCGTGCTGTTCCTCTGAGTTTAGGCTATCTCTCTTCACCAATTCCTGTATTCTCCGAGCTATATCCATTTCCATGCCCTTTCCTACTACACTTGTAAAGTTGGTCACCCAGTATACTTTTTGGATTTTTACTATCTCTTTTCATAAAAATTGGGGTAATAATGGCGCGTTTCCAAGAACTTGGTATATTGGACGTGCTCATAAACTGTTTGAAAATCATTTTCAGAATTGAGGCCATCCGTGTAGCACAGTTCCTCAGTACGATGTTGCAGATTTTGTCCGGGGCGACCACTGAGTTATTAAGGACTTCGTTAAATTCAATGTTGGTTAGAAAGTGGTTAGCTTTCGACGTCTCATTGATGTTAAATTCAGGTTCAACTGTAGGGACCTCTTCACATTCATTTGGATCTTCTACCATTTCGCCATTTTGTTTCTTCAGAATGAATAGTACATCAACTTGAAAAGAGCTGTAGTTAGATGTGCGAGTAGAATATTTTGTCTCCTTGTTTTATAATGATTTTTCTCGTAGTTTTTCCTTCTTTTCCTCGAGAGTTTAGTAAAATCATTTGATACTGCTAAATAAATCTTGTAGTCATTCTTACTTCCAGTCCTCTTGTATACTCCAGACCCATAGACGAAGTTTTTTCCTTGCTATTCTTGTAACTTTATTGTTTATCCAAGGCTTATCCATTTATGTCTTGGTTCTCATTTTCAGTGATGTTGCTTGTAAAATTGGTGACAGCTTATCCGCGAGATCGTCGTATCGGTCATCAATATCCCTGTCATTCTCCATAACTGTACCATACGGTATTCGGTGATCTAATTCAGCAATTATGATTTTATAATTGGCTTTGATGTAGTTGGACCTTGATGTTAGTGCCATAATTAGAAGTTCAATCTGATTCATTAAAAACTGCGTTCTAGTTGTGATCACTAAGTGATCACTACATCCAACTGCAGGTCTTAGGATTGGTGGTGTGATAATGATATCTCCATTTATTATGATTAGATACAGGATAGCTGGAATTTGTCACTCTCCGTATCTTATTGGTTCTTCCATCTCCTGGCTAAGGTTGGTGTTGGTGAACATACTCACCAACTCCCGCTCAATTTCTGTTTTAGGCGTGGGGCACTCTCATTCCAGTTAATTGTTGGTTGATTAAAATCTTCAAATATCACCCTGGGTTCCTTGCTTGTACTACGAGTTGTTTCAAGTATCTTACAAAGTATAAGATCTGTCTGTTGTGGTCTTAGATCCGAGCTGGATGGTCTGCAAATGCCGTCGACGATGAAATCAACATTCCCCAGAGTAATTGTAAGTCTCAATGCTTCTATTTCCAGATCTCCACACACCTCTAGACGAGAAATTTTGGAGGCAAAACCTCTACTTCATTTGCTATATACATCATGACCCCTCTACCTATTTTTGTATACATTCACTTCGGTAGACCGTGCAACCTGTAATATGCACAAAGGAGTCGGGAATGTAACCCGAAATGTAATGTCTTGTAACCAAGGGATCGTGATAATGACAGTGTCTTCGTTGTCTTGTATTTCTAAAAGAAACAGATCATGTTTAGCTATTATACAAGAAATTTACAAGACACTCATTAAAAGATACTTGTTTTATAATGTTGATATATATTGCTGAATCTCTACTTGTTGCTGCCTCTATTCGTTTCCCTGATTTTTGGTTACAGTTTTTGGAACTCCTCTCATGAACTTAATAGTTACGTTCGTGTTTGTTTTCTGCTCATCCTTCAGCTCATCTCGAAGTTTGGGACGTTATGAGTTGTTGAGTCAAGGTTATATCGTTCTTCGCGTGCACTTCTAGTGGTTTGCATCTTCAATCGAGGAGAATCTTCTTGGCCAATATTTCGCTCGAAAGTATCATCTTCAGTAGTCTAGGATGTCCAGATTCGACATTTTTGCTCCGTCTGACCGGATATAGCTTCCCGAGTATAGGTTCAGATCTTTCAAACTAGGTGTAATTGTGTTGAGGTTATGAGCTTCTTTATCTGCTATATTATTGCAACCACCATCCTATTTTGTAACCAAAAACACCAACGTCCCGGCTGGCCCATAGGTTGTGGCGCATCAATCACCTGACTCCCCTGGCCTTGAGTGAAGGCGATTGTTTAAAAAAAGAAAGATTGGCAGAGAACCTGTTTTGTTTCGGCCAGAATTTACCTCTATAGAGTTAAAAGAATTTGGGATTATTTCTATTAGGATCTCTGAGCAACAGGAAACTTACTCAATTAAGAAAATTGAACATGACAAGTATTCCTGAACCAAAATGCACACATGTTCAAAAATCAGAAAACATAATAACAAAAAACATGAAAATTTGAAATATCCTAAAAAGAAAAACAAACTTGTTCTCAACCAATTCTTATGAAACTTCTTCAGTTTACAATCAATCATCGCTTGGATTTTCACAACTCTTTTATAGCATTGGCATTTAAAAATGAGCAAAAACCCACATTTTATATTTACGCTTTTAAATGATGCCAAAACTCTCTTATTTATTTAACTGACTGGTAACTAGATTGATTCTCAAATAAAATGTATTTTTAAAACATTAGTTTGCAATTCAACTAAAACTTGAAAATTTGTACAAGATACAAGATACAAGATAATCCGCTTCAATACCAATCATTCAATTCCTTGTAAATGAATTTGCATACAAATATGTCTTTGCTTTTAATTAAATCCTTTCCATTACTCAATGTTCTTTTTACTCAATGAAAATCAGAGAGAAAACGTAAGCAGTTAATGACTGCGTTATTAACTATTCAACTACTGGAAATGATAAACTATGCACTTTCTACTACAAGCAGCACATGGCTTTCTGTGTCTGTCCTGTTCTAGTTTCCTTCACAAATTGTACAAATGAAATTATTGATTTTAGTTGGATGAGCGCGCTATTCTTTCCCTGAATTACCTCCGACGACTGCTACGTAACGGTGAACCCGAACTGTTGGATTTGCTCTGCCTCAAAGCTCGCCTCAGGATACTGCAGTTTTCAATTTACCCACAGTGAGGCGCCCTCCGCATCTGCATTCAACATTTTGGCTGGTCGTTCTGCTTCATAATTCTGGCTAATGCTAGGGGACCCGCCGCAACAAAAGAAGATATAAAAATTCCCATTCTCCAGTTTCTTTTGATTTTACAGAAAATATTCCAGAACAGGGATACACGTCGGTTGTGAAGGCTTCCGCGGCCAGAGTTTGTATTATCTATCTATCTATCTATCTATCTATCTATCTATCTATCTATCTATCTATCTATCTTCAGAAGTATGGTCTGAGAAAGTCCACATAGGGAGTTTTAGCGCCACGCGTAACGTAGCGACGTTATGCAGTAACGTGACGGGCTTATAAGTCGTAATATCTTACGTTAGCCAAAAGGTACGACCGTATACCTTTGTAAATAGTGCACGCCTGTAGGAGTCTCTACAGTCACCTTACAAACGGCAAAATGACCGCCTAAAAACAGGAAAGGTTGCAATTCTTCCAACTCTGATAAACCGATTCTCGTATGTCAGGTAATTACAATTATTCCTTACCGACTCCACAATGCTGGAAAAAATTAACGGAAAATGTTGGAAAGGTGACAGGTAAGAAATTCGCAAACATGAAGTTAAAATCTTAACTTCGGGTTAGTTTATGTCTTATGCTCATAACGAACGCGATTTTAAGATCATTACATTCTCATTACATCATTACATTCTTAAGAAAAGCCGATTCAAAATTCCAGACTGCTCTGGAGGGCTACAAAATCTAAAATTCCGCGCACAATGTAGGCGTGTTGTACTCTTGAATCGTATCTTGAATAGCCTACACTCTTCGATATTTTATGCAAATTCTTTGTTAAACGCTTGAAATGCTTCTTTTGTTATAATGCATAACGCATATGACTATTGCTAAACCTCTTTTGAACGTTGTTGATTATGACCGTATAAAGTCATTAGTCATGTGATTAATGGAGTTTAAGGATGTCTCCTTACGCCTGGGGCTAAAACTCCCTAATATGTCGGCCTAAAACGTTAGCCACCACGACAGAGACGCGCCTCAGATAATAGATACACGTCGTTCGAATCTTTTCAGTTTCCCGGAATCCGCATCGCGGAGTCATCAATGTCGCTTCCCGACCGAACGACTACACACTCGGCGTCCCCGGCACACTCGTCGTGACACCTGAGATGCCAACGGCTGAGGTATGGATGCCTTCGCTTACATCTTCGTTTCCTCTCGCGCGGCACCGTGAAAATCTGCGCGAAATCCCACACTCGGCCGCGAAGGGGCGAAAAAAAATGAAAAAAAAAATAGCGGAAGCAGAAGCGCAATCAGCGAACACCTTCCCCGACCGTTGAACTCCGCGAGCGCGAGCGAACTGAGCGGAACAGCTACCACACGCGTTCGCCCTACAGGCAGCCGTCGCCACCACCTCCGTCGTCGTCCACGTCGCCGTCGTAACCGCCACCCCCACCGTCGTCACTATCACCGCCACCTCCGCCCCCCCAGTGTCGTCGCTATCACCCCATTATCGTCACCACCGTCGTATCGATCGGATTCACAACCATTTTCACCCTCCTCTATCGCCTCGCTGACTCCGACGTCTTCGTCACCATCACCATCACCGTCACCGTCACCGTCACCGACGCCATCGCCGTTGCCGTCTCCGCCGCTGCCGCCGCCACCGCACTGGTCGGTCTCGCGGCACCTCGCGGCACCTCGCACTTAATTACGTACTCCGCGATCCGTGTTCTTGCCTCCAATGCTAGCGGGAATAATTATAAGTTCGTCTGACTGTCCGACCCTCGTCAGGAAGACACCTCTATCTTTCGCGTGCCGGACAACGAGAGCTCTTTCCTCTCTCCCCTCTCCCGCCGCTCTCTCTCTCTCTCTCTCTTTCTCGTTTGGAGCGCGCAATTCTCTCAACAAGCGGGCAGACAGAGTGGGTGGATAGAAGGGAGGGAGTAGTCACGCCTTATTACCCGCCGAGGCAACTAGCGCTCGTGCGCCACAAAGAGAAGGTGACGTTTCGCCGGGCGAGCGAGACGGGTCGAGTCCTGAGGTCCTAGTAAGACGGCATTGCGAGCCCCCCCACAGTGTTCAAGATGTTATGAAAAGAAGGCACCGTTTTTTGTGTTGAGTCTTGGACGACAAGAACTTTGAAAATGATAATTGTTTGCGACAATTGCGTAAACCGACGACTCAGGTGGGGATTCTATTGTCAACCATGAATAGAGACCATGCAAGAGACCTTTCCTTTAGCATCAGATCACATTTCATGGAATAGTATCAAGAGCTAAAACCATGCGCTCATTTTTCCTAGGGGCAAAAAATGTAGCCTAGTACACTCTAAATGTCAATGTTATAAATATTGACGAACATCAACGCCGTTTCATCAATACATGTTAAAAAGCATGTTCATTCAACGCAAAACAGTGATCTCAATCATTTATCGCTTTGAATGATAGTTACTTTGTCTTTACTAGCGTATGGTTGTGAATTATTATTTTTAATTCACAAAGGGCAAGTGTTAGTTGCACCAACAGCCTTGCCGTAGTTCAAGACCAGAAGAATATTAACACAGGCTAATGCTACAAAACCAATTGTGAATGAAAATTTACATTATACTATGTCCCACACGATCTACATCTATATTTATCTATCTATATATATAAAAGAAAGTCGTGTTAGTTACACTATTTATAACTCAAAAACGGCTGTACCGATTTGGCTGAAAATTGGTGAGCAGGAAGCATAGAGCCAGGAGACGGACATAGGATACTGTTTATCCCGTTCGACAGCGTTCCTGTGTGAGAACGCACGTTTTCGCATGTTTTCGCGTGAAGGTACTTAACTGAAGAGTGCAACCTATGCACCAAAATACAGGAACAATAATGAATGATTAATCTACTTAATTTTTTTATTTGTATTTTCTAATAAACAATTTAGCTGAATAAATTCCAAAATCTGCTTATTTATTGCCTTTAACAGCCGGTACCTAAGATTACAGCTTTGTATTTCTCTCTTAAACAAAAATCAATTTAAAAACACGCTCTGCTACGTAATAGATTTTTTAATTATCTATTTAATATCAGAGCGTTTTTTTAATTCTTCTTTGTTTGAGAGAAAAACACAAATCTGCAATTGCTTTATTATCACGAGTGCAACAAGGATAGTACAGTTTCTCACAGTGAGTGCGACGCGAGAAAAAGATGGGACCGGCTGTTAAGGCGGAACAGAGTTCGCCGGGTCAGCTAGTCTATATATATAAAAGAAAGTCGTGTTAGTTACACTATTTATAACTCAAGAACGGCTGTACCGATTTGGCTGAAAATTGGTGAGCAGGAAGCTTAGAGCCAGGAGACGGACATAGGATACTGTTTATCCCGTTCGACAGCGTTTCTGTGTGAGAACGCACGTTTTCGCACGTTTTTTCACGTTTTCGCGTGATTTCGCATGTTTTCGCGTGAAGGTACTTAACTGAAGAATGCAACCTATGCACCAAAATACAGGAACAATAATGAATGATTAATCTACTTAATTTTTTTATTTGTATTTTCTAATAAACAATTTAACTTAATAAATTCCCAAATCTGCTTATTTATTGCCTTTAACAGCCGGTCCCTATGATTACAGCTTTTTATTTCTCTCTTAAACAAAAATCAATTCAAAAAAAAACGCTCTGCTACGTAATCGATTTTTTAATTATTTATTTAATATCAGAGCGTTTTTTAAAAATTCCTCTTTGTTTGAGAGAAAAACACAAATCTGCAATTGCTTTATTATCACGAGTGCAACAAGGATAGTACAGTTTCTCACAGTGAGTGCGAAGCGAGAAAAAAATGGGACCGGCTGTTAAGGCGGAACAGAGTTCGCCGGGTCAGCTAGTTATTACTAATTTTGAATGCGCACAGAAATTGAAAGAAACCCATGCAGCGTCCGGCCATGCAAGCTGTCTCTATGGTTTTGTTAGATACCCAAGATGTCGGGAAAATGCAAAAGCAATGAAAAAGATTCGATTTTCACTAAAAAATGCAAATATTGGATTGTGATATTCCGCCTGTTCTCATACTGCGTCTCCCGACTGAATTCAGGACTCAGGGCGTAACTACAGACTCAGTAACTCAGGGCGTAAGACACAGCTGACGTCTTGCGACACCAAGAATCCAAGGAAGAGGCTGCCCACCTTTAAATATTTCGTATTGGCTGACTGCGTTTTGGAATAGCAACATTCTTAATATTATTGTTATGTAAATGATAATAAGGTACTTTGTATCCATATATACTAAACTACATTATTGCAGTTTTCAGGAAGACTATTATAAACATATTTAATTTATTGTAGAATTTACGAGAATATTTCATTTTTTGTTCTTGAGCTTTTTGGAAAATCATTTTGTGATGTTTTGTTCAGAAGCACTATTGCTCGCTGCTGGCCACGAGTTTATATCTGAACACGATAAGTGCTAATTACTTGTTACCACAGGAAAATAAGCAAAAAAAGCAATATACTCTCTTAAAATGTTTAAAATTTCGAAATAAGAAATGGAATTTATATTTCTCACTAGAAATGGCAATGCAAATACTCAATGGTTCAACAAATAATCTTTGTTTACAAATTTAGGCAGTGGAATCAATTATTTAATGATTTCAGAAAAAAACCTAATATGAATCGAAAGTCGCTTTCATTGTGAAATAATATATCTAAGGAAATTAAGAATGAAGTCACCTCAACTGGCGTACAATAATTTTATTTTAATCCAAAAGCAATCAACTTTTAGAGAAAGCTTCTTGGGGAACGCCGCCTTACTTGTATTTGACATAATATAAATCTACACTGTCATAAACTTCTGCATTACTGTTAATGTAAAAGTACATGAAAGTTATTTTCATGCACGCACATTAAATTTAATGTACACGTGAAGTCACTTTGAAGTTCGTGAACATTAAATTTAATTGTATGTGTACATTAATTTGCATGTACTTTTACATTAAAAGTGATGCAGAAGTTTCTGACAGTGTGTTTTCTACTTCTCCTTCAATTGCAAATTGACACCTCTTTGAACATTAATATTTTCAAAAGTTTCAACGAGCAGAACTAATTTTACCTCACACCTTTTTTCGATGGCTTTTTAGTGGATAGGTCCGCATATGAATTACGATATATAATTAATGTTCTCATTCGTATAGAGAGAATGCTGAAGCTAGTACGAATAATGAGGAACGACCAGAAAATAAAATCGAAATTCAGATGTGAAAAACAGTAATAAAACATTAAACAAGCATAGAAGAACAGGATGATGCCTTTGGTAACCCCTGTTCTAAAGTACTTTTAACGATGTCGGACGTGTGAAAGTAAAATATCATAAGAGGAAATTCTTTCACGTGCTACAAGTCATCGTAAGCAATTAGCACGGGAGAACGCAACTCGGTGACTGCGGTATGCAGCGCCGCACCTGCCCCTCAACTTTGTCCTCACCAAACAAGTCAGAGCGCTTTTCACTACCTACTTATTATATTCTTGTGCTACTGGATGCAGCTCTCTGTTCTTTATAACGTCCCCAATTAAAACATGATTTCGGGTCCTCTACATGTTCAAAATCACTTAGATATTACTTTCGAAAGATAGAAGATGATGTAGACGGTCATAAATCAAACTGTTCTCATACAACATTATATCGGAAATTTTCCTTCGAAAATTATTATTCAATTACATGTCAAAGAAAAAGAAAAATGAAAAAAATATATTTCTTTCAAACGAAAATTGAATTCCAATATTGATTTCAAATATGATAATTTTAATTTCTTCAAATATTATTTTTTCAATTTTTATGTATTCTAATAACATACTTGCACGGTTCTTTCTACTTCAATACAATTAGAGAGAATATTAAATTGTTTGTGAGTTCATAATCAGAAGTAAATATCCAAAGTTTGGGACATTAAAATGGAAAAACCTACCAACTTCTCATTGCGCACCTGCCAAAGCAGGTACTTAATGAATGTATAAATTAAAATTAATGCTGAAGCACTTAAAAACTTGATTATTGAATTTGAGTATTTAAAAATAAAACGATTCAACAAATACTAAAATTGAGTACATGTCGCTTGTGCGTCAGAAAAGAGTCATAATGAAACAGGATGGTGGTGGTGGTGTAACAGCAAATAATGGTGTAACAGGAAAACATATTTTTTCGTATTAATTGTAACATTAATTGTAATTATTGTTATTGTGATTGTAACATTTCGCATTAATTGTATTTAGGCATTATTTTAATATTGGAACATGTATCATAATATTTCAGCCATCTCTTGCACAACTCGACGCCAAATGAAGCCCAGTAGATTTAAAAAATACTTATTTTTTCATTCAAATACTAAATGGAACTAATACTATGGAATTCAGTGCATTGTGCACTACCCTTACACAAATTTTAAAGCAAAAAATTAAAGTAAGTTTTTTTTCCAGAAAAATCTTAACATATTTCTGAAAAATCGCCTGGAGTTCACTTAAAATTACGTGAAAAAAGCGTAAATGCATGAAAAGTTTTAAAGACATAATGTTAAAGAATAGATTTCATTAAGAAAAATATATTTCTAATAATGTAGTTTCAGGAGGGTGTCACTTTTTAATACATGCAACTATCGAAATTTTAGAGGTTTTAATGAAAATTGGTCCCATTCCATTTTATTCAGTGAACTTAGCCCTTTTCGGAAATACAATTTGAGACTTTTTGAGAAAATCTTGTTTAGATATTTTTATTTTCACGTATACTTCTTATAGTTGTAGGAGTGAGTCGAATTATTTTCTTAAGTTTTGGAATTTTTGGAAAATTCAGAGGTTTGGATAAAAATTGGATCGCGTCATTTTTTTAATTATTTATTCAAACAAAACATCTGTTTAAAATTAGAGCAATGCTTGAGAACATTTTGAAAAAAAATTGTAGGGGCTTCATGGAAAATACCCCCAACAATTAAAAGACATTAACATTCAAGAGACAGCGACATCTTCCTGAGCGATCAGGGAATATACAATTTGGCAAAAATATCCATGCGGTTTAGGTATTAGTGTTGTCAGACGTATATGAGTAGACAGACACGATTCCAGAAAAAATACATATTTTTCATATCAAGAAGTTTCGAATTTTGACTATGATTCGAATATTGGAAAGTATTCGTTACATACTAAACATAGGAACAAGAAAAAAATCACTATTTCGGTATCAGGGTTTCACAAAAGTGGTTTTCCGTCGAAAAATCGGTATTTTTTCTCGCAGAATTACATACCTTTTCGTTCATTTCTACTTAATAATATAAGAGGAAGTAAAAATGAGTGAGAAACGCAAATGGGTAGTTAACATTACCGCTGTACAGAGTAAATGTACATTTTCAACGGCGTAATTGTAACAGGCAGAAACAGATGGTGCCAATATAATAGATTGCATGTAGTATGATTAATCGTTTCTAGTTTTAAACTACAGAAAATATTGTGCTTTTTAGTTGTGTATTTTTCTATATGACTCGCGAAACAATGAAAATATTACAAAACACGCAACTTTTATCCATTTTCCCATGTCTTATTTTTGTAACTCGAGCCCCTTCAATTGTAATTCTCCAAAATTTGCACAGGAAGATTATAGCCATGGTTTGAATTACTGATTAAAACCATCATCATGATGCAAGTATAAATAGCAAACTACTTTAATTCAACTGTAGCGACATTAGATCATGAGCCTTGTGCCACGATAAGACGTAGAAGATCCGCTAATCTAACTTCAACAAAAGATACTAATGAGAAGTTAACTTCGATAATCCTACAAGAGAGGAATGGTTAAAACAATATGAAACTTCAATCTTGAAAAATCGTCTATCAACATGTCTCGTTTATGACGAAGTGAGGATTTCGTATCTCAAATTACCCACTCCATAGCGAGCTCTAGAACCACGAACACCCTGTAGCGTAAGCTTGGCAGTGCTTCTGAGAAATGTACGGAGCTGGTTTCGTATCGCTTCATTTCGGAGCCACCAGGAAAATAATATCTTCGCGCGGAGCTAAATGCACTTAGCACGACAGCTGTTTTGGAATAGATTGTGCGAAGCGAATCTTTGCTCACGACGCGCTGTACGCTACAAAGAAGACAGCAGATGAAAGAGAAGGCGAGTCCGCGCATGTGCGAACATATCTTGCCTTATTGCTTCGAAGAAAATGTCAGTGTCCAATTCACGCGGTGTAACTTACGCGTGTAGTTTGGTATTACACGGAAAACATTTACAAATTGAAAATAACAATATACTCAGAGCTCTCAAGTGTCATATATTGAAGATTAGTTAATAATAGTGTTACCGACAAGAGTGCGCCTCGTTAACACATAAGTATAGGAGCAAATTGCATAACGCCATATTAAAATAATGATTTTGGAGAACTTTCGACTCTTGCGTAGTAAACGACACTTTGTTGAATTGTAACACGTGAATAACATGCATCCATAGTGATTGATATTTAGATAGAAGAATGTATTCGTAGTAGCGGCTCATGCTTGGAATGCACGGTTGCACAACGCCAAGATAATCGAAAAAGATCTTATATGTTAGGAATATACAATTTCCTTTTAATGACAATCAATATTCAAAAAATTGCATCAATGTCGAGGTATATGAAATCATTTTGAAACCAAGAGAGCCCGACGAACGCTCTCTCTGTCGTTTAGTGCTCTGTGACGTCAGTGCCAGCATAAAATCAAGAGAGCACCATGTGACGCTCTTGGGTTTATTACTGCGTTTACTGTACGTATTTACTCTTCGCCCTATCCTTCAACATAGGTGGGGGGAGGGTCGACTTGTCTTCTTCCATGTCTTCTTCCATCTCGATCAGGTTTTTCGTCCAGTTTCCCTGATCCATTGAGCAAATGCTGAGATGGCCCTTGTTTTGCTTCTGGACATAAATGTAACTTCATTTTCTGTGCACGTCTTCTAGAATGTGGGAAATACAATTATTCAAGTTATCGTTTCCATGTTGTCGCGGTAGGAAGTAATAAGAGCCAAAATTTATTGCTTATTTATCTTTGAAAATAGATTTTATTACATGGTAGTTTTTCTGTTGTTTTTTTCTCCCTTTCAAAATTTAAAATTTATTGCTTATTTACCCTTGAAAATATATTTTTTTACATGGGAGTTTTTTTGTTTTTTTCTCCCTTTCAAAATTCAAAAATTTATTGCTTGTTTATCCCTGAAAATAGATTTTATTACATGGGAGTTTTTTGTTTTTTTCTCCCTTTCAAAAATTCATAATTTAAGTAGTATATGACTTAGTGTAGGGATCACAGAATTTTGAAAATGTGCACACAATTCACTTTTCCCCATAGCACGTCATACGCAGTTTTTTAACTGTTTTTTTGACGTAAAATAATTAAATAATTAAATGGGTGGGGATCGGGTCACCGAGCGCGGCGCGGCGTCTGAGGGGATGCTAATTTTCTGTCTTCGTTTGACACTACCTGCAACTTAATTTTATGAATGTCAAGTGTTATTGGAAGTAACCAAGTTCAGCCAATTATTGATGGTATTGAATGCATTATTTATGAAGTTTGGAAAATTTATTTTTATTTCATGTTAGCTTTGTTGATTCGAAATGTATATTTGATGAGTCCTTTGTGTAAAGTCTCTTTGTCTCTCGGTGTGTGCATCTCCGCGACAGCCAGTCTGTGAGCGTTGTTTATCCTTAAACTTGTAATAAGTGAGTTGTGAGCTTTGTCACTCAGAATTAAAGTAGACTAACTCCAAGACAAAAGGACACTAATTATATTTAAAAGACCTTTCAAATTTTAAAGCAGGCAAAAACAATCCCTACGTCTCTGGAACTTACAAAGTTTTTCGTTTGTTTTACGGCCTGTATGGCGAGGATGGGTTAAAACTTTACTAGTCAGTAATTGCCCTAGCATTTACGGAAGTTTGTCGTTATCTGACGTGTTCTGAAGCATTTTAGTCTTAAATATAATTTGCGGAGAAGTAATGTTAAGTCTGCCAGATAAGAATCGGCAAAAAAAGAGATTGTTTAGAACAATTTATTTTTGGATCGTATTTGAATCATGAAATGGAGATATAATCGCAATAAAATTTGAGTCACGTTATAAAATAATGCTTAAATACATATTAATTGTATCGTACTTATTAATTGTAATTATACAAATTAGTAGTATTAATTGTAATACTTAAAGCCAGTAACGTTCAAAATTTCAGGAACCTCTTAACAAAAAGAGATAAGAGGAAGGGGGTATAGCTCAGTGGTAGAGCATTCGACTGCAGATCGAGAGGTCCCCGGTTCAAACCCGAGTGCCCCCTAAAATTTTGTGCATTTTTATAGGATTATTTTATATCCGAATAGTTTGAAATAATTGGAATTGCATGAAAAGAAGTGCTTTTAGTTAAATGTGGTTTAATTCAAGCGGTAAAAACACTTATGTCTCCCGGGAATCTTCACACGTTAACACTACATTCCTCGGTACTTCCACTGGCGAAACATTGAAACGCACTTTACTATTTTCTGAATACCTAAAACTTCATTCAATTCGCAAATAATTGGGAATTTGCGCCAGCTATTTTGAACAATTACAAAATGTAATAGAAAGTTGTAATACAGGCATGAAACTCGGGGCCCGGTACGCTGTGAAACCCAACAGAAATCAAGTTAAAATTTCTGCGCACGAATGCATAAAAAGAGAGAAAATAAAATGTTCATACAAAAATAAACATTTAAGGTTCTGCAATTTTTACGAATTTATAATTTTGCCCATTTCTTCGCAAAATTTATGAAAAAAAGTAATGTCATTTTTTTTTAAATGGGACTTATGAAGGGTTCACAGTATAAGTTGCCAGTTCCATGTTTTGCCCGGTGTAGCCTATGTTACTGTTAAAGCACGAAACTGGCTAATTCGGGGGTTAATGTTCACATAATCCAAAATAGGTGGATAAAGTCTGAAGTAGGAAGTGCTTCTAAGCATACTTTGGACTTAAGTCCGGATGTAGTACACTTTAGCAAACACGAGGTGGTAGGGTAAATGAAGTATGTTACGGTGATGAGGGATTGTAGATATTATGTGATAAATAGGAATTAGAGGGCTGCTTGTAAATTTCTAGGGCTAGTGAGAGACATTAAGTGTAGTTTTTAGTTCCAATGTGTCTGTCGTAAATTTCTCTCAACACCATATCACGTAGCTAAGCTACGTGAGCCTAAGCTAAGCTCAATATGTATCTCAGTTTATTTTGCTTAGTTTATCTCAGTTTAGTAGGCGCTTCGTTACGGATTTCCGAGTAGGGGTGACGGAATTCGGTCTTCAGCTTTCGCGAAAATCTCCTCCAAATTGCAACCTGCTTCATAAGGTGCAGACCCAATGACTGTGGGTGGCTTACTGCACTTCCTGCAAAATATGGACGGTACGCAATAACGCAATGTAATAACGTTATGTTTATATAGTCATTTGAATGACCTAGGAATTGGGACAAGCTCTTACATAGATTTTGCGGAACTAATTCTAGAGTTCCGATCACTGTTGAGACGACCTATGTTTTTACGCCTCACATCCAACTGATCTCGATTTACAAATTCTTATACTTAAGACGTTTCTCTGCCTCCTTGGTTACGACATTGTAATCGCACGACACAGCAACATTTTCCAGTAGACACGATTTTTTTCTCCAAATTCCCAACAAAAGCATCCGGTGTGTTTGATGCTAACGTACTATCAGTATGGTTTTGTTTGTCAGTATGGTTTGGACGTGCAATATTGTACAGAGTCCAAAAGACGTTCAAGTTAGGTGAGTGCTCGTACCACTAGAAAAATATGTCTATAACTTTGAGGGCGTTATAGATCCATCAGTGGAGGTAGCTACAGACCCTATCGTGCCTTTTCATTTATTCGGACTTTGGTATAATTGTACAAGCAGACGATTTGATTTATTTTTTTACCCCCACTTCACAAATACGGAATATATCATCCTAGGAAATATTGAGAACAGCTTTATCATCATGTGTTCTCCATGCCTGATCAAGGATAGCTATTACAACTGCTTTCTACTCTCACTTCATTTTCTTCTATTAAGCCACAAAAATGATAGGGTTTTGTTGCCCTGTACCCTGTCTTCTTTTTGGATATTGCCCGTGTTGCGGTTTCTCACTCCACATTTTCGTGAACATTTTTTGTCTCATATTTCATGTCAAGTAGCATCAGCAGTTCATTATCTTCATTATTGTGGGTGACTTGCATAGTATTCAGCCTTGAAAGTGTGTCATCGTGATGACTGACAACACACTTTCCCATTTCGACGATTGCATTATGCCAGTAGACTTCAATTTGCCTGAATGCTCCCCTCGGCATTTATTTATTTAGTAAAAAAACTATAAAAACTGTATGTGACGTATGGGGAGATCATCTACGCACGCATTCTTGAGTTTCAGAATCCCAACATTTTAACTATAAATAGTTTAAATATGAAAAAAGTTTTAAAAAAGAATAACAAAAATAGTAATAAATAACAAACATTGTACGTCAAAGGACATTAAAATGAGACACTAGAATACACTAATAAACGAGAATGTTTATAAGGCTCAGAAACTAATTTTGAATAGGAAAAAAGACAGAAAATATGGATAAAAAGGAATGCAAAATGATTAATGTCCAGAAGCTGTTCAAGGGGCCTTCTTAGAATTTGCTAAATGGATCAGAGAAACTGGACAAAAACCCGATCAAGATGAGTGTCATTGACCCGGAAGCTGAAGTACATTACTTGTTACAGGCATATTAAGTATTTAAAAAAAATACAACACAAATATCAACTAATTCATAGTAATATATCATTTTTGTTAAGAAAACATTATTTTTCTTTTCGATGATCAGTATAGTCTCTAATTGTATAGAAACAGTTGCGCAGCAGAAAATATTTTATTTTTAACTTAAATTTGTGTGCCGATTTTAATGTCATGTTTAATATCATCTCGCAATGCGTTGTAAAGTAACTTGCATGTATTGTATGTGGATATCTTGTAGTGCGCGGTTGATACTGACACTTGATGAACATAATTTCTAAGACGTGTTTTGTAATTATAAATCTCAGTATTACATGAAAATATATTCCCACCGTTAAGTAAGTCAGTTTTGACAAATATTACAGATTCGTTAATAAATAGGCAAGGCAATGGTAAGATTCCAAGCTGAAAAGAGGCTTGCAGGGATCACGTGGATGACATTTTTGCATTATTCGGATAATTTTCTTTTACAATCTAAATGTCTGGGTACTAAAAGATGAACTTCCCCAGAATATTATGTCATATCTCAGGCGGAAATGTACATTTGCGAAATACAACCACATGCATGAAGGCTGAAAGAATTCTGAATGTGTAACGTAATGAATTTAATTTAGTGATTAATTCTGTTATATGTACTACATTCCATTCGAGGTTTGATTGAATTGAGAGACCTAGAAATGTTGTTATCTTAATATGATTATTGCATATTGCTCATTTTCAATGCAGCATGCGATTACTGGACTGAAATGAAAAAATGCATTGAAACCGTTTTTTCTTCGTCAACTATTAATTTGTTATTACAAAACTAATTTGAAACTTCTGATATAGTACTAATTATTGTTTCATTTTTGCAAAGAGCATTCGTGTCATTGGCAAACAGAACTGTTCTTAGTATTAGGGTATATCGTTTACGTATAACAGAAAGAGGATAGAACCAAAGATCGAACCTTGTGGGACGCCATCCTCAATTGGAAAGATAATTGCGCGAGACAAAGTATATGCACTTCAGCAGCTCGCAGGTGGGCTGTAAACATGATACGTGGCACTGTAAGAAGTTCCCTTTATTTTGGCCTTTATTTCTAATATCTTCCTCAACCCAGTCCACCATTCCGAAAGGGTTCACAGTTACAGGCAGCGTTACACTTTCTAATGCGGGAATTATTATCATTATTATTTATTATTGAATATTATTAAATATTATTATTATTACTGTTGTTAAATTTTATTTGATAAAATGTCATCTGAAATGAAGGCTTGGCTGAGAGGCAGAAAAATTTAGCGGTGGCACAGCTCGGTTTCATGACTGTTTGAACTGTTTGCAACCTGCCACAACAGTCTCATTTGAGACGGTGCCGATTTCCGCTTAAACGGCGACTAAGCGCCTGAGCTTTGCTACGGCGGCGTTTGGGTCAGCTTACCGTTTTCTAGCGCGCTTAAAAATCTAGTTCCGAGGCGAGTTCATGAACAACTTCGTTCCGAAGGCAAGAAATATTGCTCCTTGTCCGTGCCCTGAGGTTACCTCGCTCCGCGCGAAACGAGCAATGAGGTCCAGGGAAGTTCTGGGAAGACCGGCGAAGCAGCGCAGTGTCTGACTCCAGTCGGCAAAAGTCAGCCGTAATTTTTAACGTTCTGTCGCGCCGCAGGGGAAAAACGCTCTTTACATTTAATTACAGACCGCGAGTCTTTTAATTATGAGAATCCGGTCGTAAATTCGGAAGAGATTGAAGACTGTTGAGCTACGACGTTGACTCCGTGGAAACACCCAAAGAAGGCAGAATCACGTGGCATGATCGAGGACTACTGCTTCTTGTACGAACAGCAAAAGTCGCAATTTTGCGCGAATTTATTGCTTTTTCGGAGGATTTATCTTTGGGCAAAAATAACTTCGTCGTGCGTGGTACAGCAACCGTGAAATCTAATTCAACGAAGCTAAGAGACAAGTCAAAGAATACAACAGAATTTCTCCTTCACAACTTACATTGGTTAACATTTCATGACGTTGAATCTAATTGAAATGAATATGTTTCAGGCTTCAATTGCAATATATCAGTGTGCATGACGTTATTTGACGGCACAACAGACTGGTAAATTTAGCTGAAAAGGAACTTAACAAAGACATTAATACTTACTTGGGAATTGGTATGAGTTCAGAAGGAAAGCTTAAAAATGAACAAATGTGTACTTTGCTGCAGAGATATTATTTTTTGTAGTAAGACACTTTCTCTTAGGTAATAAAAACGCAAAAGACGAAGGCATGTCTATGTTAGGTATATATGTGATAATGAACAAAATATGACTGCTACATTTTGAAGTTTCTTTCTAAAGAACAATGAATGATGTTTTGTTACAGTTTCCGGTTACTCTGATATCGTATCAGAAAACTTCAAAATATATTATACTAAAAAGTACGAGATTGAAAATAAACTTTTTGATGCATGAACCGAAGATCGCCTAGATTGCAAGATTTAAATAATTTTACTAATACTAGACTACCAGAAATCAGTAAAAAAGACAGTAAACAATATTGCTAGCGAAAGCTTTGCTGAAGATAAAAGTATACCTGATGTAGTACGTAATGCACCAAAACATGTATTCAGAAATCCTAAAACAAAAAATATAATACTTACATATAGCTGAAGTGGAGGTCAGCTTCGGCAAAATATTGCAGGGGACTCTTGCCAGCGATACCACATTTTGGCCATGTCAAGTTTCATGACAACATTGGCCTGTGAGTTCATATTTTATATTAAAATGATAGTGTGATGAATAAGAATGCGGTAAATAATGTAAATCTCACTTTTAGTAATATTTACGATGTTTGGAGCCGTCAAAATTGTATTTCTATTTTCTTGGGATATTAATTCCGGCCGAATAGATATCAGGATTTCCGGTAATTACGAGGAGAACCGGAGGATAAAGACCAAAGTGTGTGTGTATCGGCATTGTTGAAGGAACCAGGCTGGATAATTACATGGCACAACATATTATGCAAAAAGCTCGAGATAAGGTCAATGATTTTGAATCGCCTGAGTAAATGGTTAGTCTGTGTTGCTTTTGTTGTCGCAAGCTCTCGACTCCGTAAGGAGGGGGCAAACAAGACCAAAATGGAATAATTCTAATAACACAGACTCTAAACTCTTTGAATATGCACTTAACAACTTTAAATGAAGATAACGGCTACATTTCTCGTTTCCACATGAGCTGGAATCAATGCGAATTATGGTATTTCGTTGCATTTCTCCTCAATTTCAATTTGCCAGCAAATTAACCACAGCTCAAATTAAAAACTATTTCTTTTTTTTTTTGTTATTTAAGGTCGCATCAACATCTTAGGTCATTAGCGACCACTATTGCTGTTAACGGTATGGTAACTATGTGGATGAAACGATATGGTGATTGATGATAAGGGGTGAAAGGACGAACACAAATACAGCCATGCCCGAGGCGGGACTCGAACCCGCGACCCTTCGGTCCGAGATCACTACGACACTACTGCCTTAGCGATCTCGGCCACCGGGCCGGCAAAAAATATTTTATGATAACAAAATTGCACACTAAAATGCATTTTCTGATAATATTACATTTATTTCGTAATTTTGTAACGATTTATGTTAGTGCGGAATTCAATAAGATGTATCAGCTAGGTACTAGACGAAGTTGATTACAGCTAGTAGTTTTTAATTTTTTACGTATCTCTGTTTTAGTTTTGACATCTTTGATTGTATCAATGGAAAATAAATTTGTCAGCTAACTTATTGTCCTTTTTTATTCGTGAATATTGTTTGTCAAACTTTTAAAGTCGTTCAAAGTAAACATGTCAAGATGGGACAACCAATCTCACTTGTGAGAGATTCCAGAAGCCTTGGGGTAGGTTGACACTAGCCAGGTGTTGACACAATATTTCCGCAAAAGTGCAGAGTTATAAATCAATGTTAAAATTATTAATGTTTTAAATGTATTTATACAAACATACGCCAAGACGTTTATCATCCTTTGATCACCTGGAACAGCCTCACATTGGCAACTACAGCCGTTTCAAAATTAATTATCACTCTTTTTCCCTTTTTTAACAAGGCAAGCTTGTATGGTAAGAAAAATACTTTTTAAAATTAATGATAAATATTTAGGAAATTAAACATCACCGTTTGTTAACAAAACGTTTCAGCCCCTTCATGTCCACTCAATGCAAGTCGGTCTTATCGTAAGAGGAACGACATGAGGAGAACCTTTTCCCATCAGAAGGGTTTCGCGTTGCTGCACAGTGGATAAACTCATAGTAGAGCATCTAACAATAAATGTTATGGAAAGTTTACTACCCTTTTTAAATACTTGTTTCTGATTTTAATAATATGACAGAAATGAGAATTTTATTTTTTCTGAATGATAGATCCTAAGATAACGACATCAGTAGTGGCCAATTCAATAGCAAAATTTGAGAAATAAGAATTTAAGACATCTCACTGGCTTCAAACTTGCAGAGCATGGAGCTTAAGCGTCAGAATTATAATGATTAGAACAAAGATAATTTATTTTTCGCTTATTTTATACTTAAAGAATAAGCTCAAAACAACTTATTAATATTTGTATTAATGTAATATGAATGAGTTGGCACTTTTCTTGATTTTTTTCCCTTCTTAGATACGTTAAGGGGGTAGAAATAGTTCTGGGGATTGGCTAATACCCAGTCGAGTACTTGGCCTTTACCAAAATTTTGCGATTTTTAAGTGCCTACGGTCTGTCTGTACTGGCATAACAGCCTCTGATGAGCCAAGGCATTCCAGCGGCGTCCCGGCCTTGAGACCATGGGGTAAGGTGTATGTTGGGTTAGCACATAGATGTCCCACACATTCTGATCTTCTCAACCTGAGAAGTGAGCTTTTTCATCTCATACAGCAACAGGTACTGGGACATGGCAAGGAAAGCGTAATGTAATCTGTCCCGACCGGGAATCGAACCCGGAATCACGTCATGGAAAGCGAGCACGCTAACTAGTGAGCTACCCGTGGGGGTTGAGCGCCCACTACTGAAACAAAATCAGAGTTTAAGAGTGAATTAATGAAAAATGGAACACATTTTTAAATTTTCCATTTTTAGGCAACGAATCTTTCAGAAACAGGCATGATAATTATCCACTGAGTTTCACATAATGAATTAATTACTGCAGATATCGAAGTCCTCTCCTTATCCATACTTCTAAATCATGAACTTAATTGAAACAACAAAATTCTGACCATATCTGCTAATTTTATATATATTATTGAATTATATTTGTCTCAACCAAAACTCATTATAAAACGTGCCACAAATCAATGTTCTGAAAGGGTAAAAGCATCAACAGCTACAGTCAGGAACATTTCTTTTTTCCTCAAAATATTTGGGTTACCGAACTCAATTCGTGTGAAACTCGTTAAGCAATTATCATACCTCTTTCTGAATAAATCCCTTGCCTAAAAATGGCAAATTTTTCATTTGTTCTATTTTGGATTTATTTACTCACAGTCTCCAATTTTATTTCAGTAGTGGTCGCTTAAAAATTGAAAAATTTTGGTAGGAGCCAGATACTCCAAAAAGAAATGACCAATTGATATTCAACTCCCTACTTATTTTTTAAGTATAAAATGGAGTGAATATAAAATACCTTCATTCTAATCTTCACCACGTAAAGGCATAAGCTCCACGTTCTACAAATTTGAAGTCAGTGGGAAGCCTTCAATTAAAAAAAAATTGTTCTTGATGTGGCCACTACTGACACAGTGGTCACTACTAGTGCCGTTACCCAACTACCTTCTATTTTGATGAAATAAAAATTTGAGTCATTTATGACAAATTTTCAAAAGAAGAAACATGTCTTTTTAAACAGTAACAACCTTTCCACGATATTTGTAGTAAGGTGCTGTGAGACCGTGTTTCGGTTCACTACGAGGCAACGCAGTGGGCTTATACTTCTCCACCATACGCCACATACAGGTTTTAGACTAAAATAAACCAAATTAAACCCAGTGGGCTTACTGTGTGAGCTTTGCCGCCCCTGGTGAAATAACACGAGTACATATGAGACCGACCACACATTTGTGTGGTAGATACTATATTTCATCTATAAGTAAATAATTGAGAAAAGCTGAGTTTCGAAACTGTCAAAACTGCTGTAGATTCCAATGTGAGGCTGCTCTGCAAGACTGATAAGACGATATACGTGACTGCAATTATGTGAGTAAATAAAACTGTGAAAAATTATTCCTTTTGACATTGATTTATTATTCCATTCTCTCACGAAATACTGTGCTAATCAACGTCAAAAGTAGGGTTGCCATATCTTGACTTATGAATTTTAAGCACTCTAAATGTTCGATAGTCAAACATTCACGAATAAAAAAAACGTAGCCTAAGTAGTTTCAATTTATACAACCAAAACTTATCAAAACTAAAACAGAGTTGCTTAAAAAATTTTAAAACTATCTACTCCTGCCAACCAGACCCGATCTCCACTACCATATTTCTCAATGTACTTTCCTCTATTTAAGGATTTTTTAATCTGTTAACATTTTCCAGAAAATTGTGAATAAGCTTCATGAAAATATCCCCAAAATTAAAATATCTGAATGATCTCCAGAAGTTCACAACTAGATCTCATTCCTGGCGTGTTTACTAAATTTCAGCTCAAAAGTTTCTGATATGACTGAGTGCATATCTGACAGACTCGTGCATACAAACAGAGAGACATTCCGATTTTTGGACATTACAGAATTGCGTATATTTCTTCATCATCTGCACCAATTTAAGCATCTTTGAAGGAGCAAATTATTGCTCTTTAGACCTCATGTTTTCGCAAATTTTCTGCCCAAAATAACCATAAACACAGATTTCAAGACTGAACATTCGAGATCGCATTGTTGAGTTGATTCCAAAACTTTCCCTCCGTACACTGCACTATTAGAAAGAAAAGTAACAATGCAAACAATGGCTAGTAATACATACTCGTGTATAAGAAAAGACTTCCTAAAAGCTTGCCAATGATATGTAAATTATCCTGTTTTAAATGATTGTTTGTTTAGTAATTGTGAGTTTTATTTCTCACGAACGAAAATGTTATTGGCCGTTTACTTGGTGCAGAAAGGCAAAACGAGGAAAATGTCTATATTTAATATTCTTATATTTTTCTCTGACGTTCGTTCGATGTTTCCTCTGAACCGATCTTTCTGATCCTTCCTTTTTTTAATTCTTACTGATTTTTGGTGAAGACACAAGTCAAATTTTCGGGAGTAATACATTTATGAAACTGAAAATATATCTATCATTGGTTTCCTTGCTTTTATATTAATACAGGCGTGGGTGTCAGTATCTCGGGAAATGGTCATAGAAAACCATACACATGATATTCTAGGTACCATTTCCTTGTAAACTTCTTTTCCATCTGCATTACACTATTTCTAACATGTACAGAATGGCCAAACCTACAACATGGCACAAATAAACTGAAGAAAATAAAAAGCAGGAATGAATTCAGGAAGTATTTCGGGGGCAGAGGGGGAGTTTTTAGTACGTAAAAAACTGTTGTAATGTATGTTATTGTTATTGAAGAATGTGTTCGTGACGACATTTTTGTTAAAATTGTTAATATCTTGCAGCGATATAAGTATTTAATTTGTTCTCGATCAGTGTGCGTGTTCCTTTTTGAAACACCTTTTTTGTGTGATTTCGTTCAAACGTTTTTTTTTCTGCAAGCCACTAGTATTTTATTAACATGGATATTAACGTGCTGGGTACCCTCTCATGCGTTTTATATAGAATGAAAAGTGTTGAAGAAAAATGTGTTGTTTCTAGCCTGATGATGAGGTAAATTTAGCTTCGAAATGTCACATTTTTTTGAAATGATAATAAATGATTCTCAACTGCAATATTTTATTGAAGAATGTGTTTGTCGGATGAATGGCCCAAGAAGGTTTCCATGGTAATTGAGAGTGATGGGCAAGAATGTTTAATATTAGTTGTTTATTGTTTTCGAGACGTTGAGAACGCTCGATTCTTCTTCCCAAATCGCGACAATTTCGCAGTGTGTGAAGCGTGGCGGAGTAGGCTGGATGAGAGAGAGACCTCCGCGAGCGGGCATAAGGGAGAGAGGCAGCGTGGTCGGCGAGGCAGCGGCGCCGGAGGCTCCGCTCCGCGCCACTCCGCCCCGCGCCGCCCCGCGAACGCGAGAGAGCTGTGAATGGGCGCTAATAGCAGAGTAGCCCGCAGCGTGCGGGGAGGCGGCATTAAGCGCTGTGGGCCGGGCGCGCGAAGCCCGCCGCGCCGCCGAGCAGCCTGGGTCCCACGGGAGAACCCCGCGCTAGGTCGCGCCGGCCGGCTTAACCCTGTGGTGGGGCCTACTGATTATGTTATTCGGCCTTTTGGGCGGAAGAGACAACGGAAAAGGTGGCTCAGGGCATCAACTGAAGCCATTGCAGTGCCTTTGACAGGGAGATCCTAGGGTCTCGACGGTGGCAGGATTTTCGACACTTAGATCGAATTGTTGCCGTCTGGGGGAGGATTTTAAAGGACTGGCTGCTCTAATCAGTAGTTTCCCGTGGTTTCTCCTATCAATACCATGCGAATACCGCAGAAGTGCCCTAACAAATGGGTCAGGGACCGTGCGCGATCTTTCCTTCCTCCTTCTTGTCATATCCTCATCCCTTATACACACACACACATGCACTACACTACCACGCATGCCGGGAGACCGGTCGGGAGCTTAGACTTAGAGCTTGTCCCGGCTGTGGCGGTGCCCCGTTTGTGAGGGGTGCCTGCTTGGGGAAAACCCCGCTAGCCTACTGCTACGTCGGTAGTGGATCTCACCATCCAGCGGGAGAAGATCACCGCCACCTCCCGAGGAAAGAATATGGACTACACTTACGAGAATAATGACCTTAGAAGTTGACGTGTCCGGAATTACTAATCAATCAATCAATCGGGAGACACTGTCCGCGCAGGGGCCATCGCATTCTGCTACAGGTCGGGGAACATCCGTTCGGGCCATGTGGAATCTGACAATATCAGTATTTCATGAGCCTTTTGTAATAGATATTTTATTATCTCCGTTAGCAATTCATACTGCACCTGACATTTCGAGAGGATAAAAGCTATAGTTATCTATCTAAAAAGCAAACAAAGGGGGATCTCAGCATTCTCTCTACATACGCAATAGAACACTGGACAAAATCCATCATCTCCTCGGTTAATCCACTACAGCTTACACCGACGTCCCCCGCTCTCAAATTTAGTATCTGCATTTTTATACTCGGGGACACTTACCCCGCCATTATGCCGCAGTAGCCCTTATGCCCATCGCGGTCTGCATCAACCTTACACTGAAACACATAGGCACGTGGCGACGTTTGGATCGTTTACTCTTTAGGGAGGTTCGGTGATGGACAGAAGGCACGTACGTCGTAGTCCGTCGACCCATTGACGGTGCATCGTCCATCCGTCCACTTACCGGCTGTTCACTCAGCAATCTGAGCGACCAGGACGGCAACTATCATCAGATAGGTTCGCGTCCGCCGGAGCTTAGAGTGAGGTACACTTTTCTCTGAAGTTTTTCATTCAATTGTCTTCTACCGCTCACATTATCTCACTTGTCTCGTTTCCTAGCATCCTCTAATCGAGGCAGATTATATCATTCAGCATTATTGCCGGAGAGGCTCGCGATGTATTGGCCATCACGATCGTCTTCTAAATTTAGAACATCGTATACGTGCATTTCGGGCGATCCGTATTGAGAGTGTGATGAACAAATCGCATTCGCAGGAGGTAAACAATGCTTCTCCCTCTTGTAATTTTATTGTTACCAACGTGTTGTTTCATTACTATGTATTATCCATATCGCATTAATCTCGCCGCCTGGTAGACTGTGATGGACTGATATTCGGCCGTTTCGCAGGGGTGACCCGCGGCACACTGCTGTACGTGTACTGCTACTCCTTCTGGGGCATAAATGCGATTCTCTACCATTCTATTTAACTGACAAATGATGACTGCGGCAGATTTCTGTGACTTAGCGTCGTTTTTCCGGATTATCAAGACATTATTCTCCCATCCATCGTTTCGGCTACGATGTCTCACTGACAACACACGATGGCTCTGCAGCGTCGTTGATCATGAGAACCCAGATTTCGAGTCCCGAAGTGAGTATACTTTAAATTGATCGATGAAATAATGTTTCCGGGCACGTGAACTGCTATGGTTATTAGTGTGCCGTTAGTGTAGTGAATTTTTTTATTTTTATCGCGGAATGTGACGGTGTTCCTCCGTTGCTGGATGGTGAGATCCGACAACGACCAACCTATCGGCATGCAGAATATTTCACCCTTCCTCGTATCACCGCCCCAGTCGAGACAAGCTCTAAGGTCCCGACTGGTTTCTGGACATGTGTGACAGTGTAGACGATATAATAAATACGAGTGAGCAAGATGAGTGGGTAACACAAGGAAGAGGAAGAGAAGATTGCATGTGATCCATGGCCTGTTTGATAGCGTACTGCTCTAGCATTCGCTTGGTATTGATAGGAGAAACTACAGAAAACTACCAATCAGAACAGCCAGCCGCGAGAATTATTCTCCAGACAGTGGCTGAATTCGCCTCTAACTAGCTAGTGGCGAAAATTCGCCACCGTCGGGACCCTTCCTCTACGATGGACTTTACACACCACCCACAAGGTTGGGTCGGATTCGATCTCTGTCAGGAGAAAAATTCTAACAGTCGGCTTCTCTGATCGCTAGTTTTCCGCGGTTTCTGCAATAAGTACCCGGCGAATGCCGAACAATTGCCTAAAGAACGGCACGGACCGTGCGCCATCTTGCCCTTTCATCCTTGTCGCCTCTTCTCCTCATACATACATAAATCCACTACACTACCACACATACCGCGACAGTAGTCGAGCTCTTCGAGCATGTTCCGACTGGGGTGGTGCCTCGCTGAGGTGCATACCAGGAGGGTGAAAATCAGCAAGTCGATATTGTTGGTCGGCGCCGGATCTCACGTTCTAGCAGGGAAGAAACACCCCCTCATCCCAGGTTAAGCGTGCACTACACTCGCCGAGTTGATGATCATTGTTGATGCGCCCGGAAACTAAGTACTCACAACCATCGTAGCGGTCAATACTTTCCTCTGCCACATTTTGATCGCATTTGTCAATTCGAATGGAATATGTGGTTGGCAAAACGCGTTTGCAATGCGTTCTCATGACCTCACAGGACTCTCGTTTTTCTTGCTTTTATTGTCCGCAATCTTCGCTCCGTCATCCTCTTTATCAGTAGGTCATCTATAATTCTCAGCCAAAATTGTGAAAATCGTTTTCGTTCTGCACGGCACTCTTCGTAATATACATGTATACATCCCAAATGTACACTGACTCACCAGAGGACTATTAAGACACACATGGGATCGTGGAGACAACATTTCACATTTTCTAGACCACGGACCTTGATGGAAATGACACATCACCATTTTCCTGTCGCATTGATCTGAAAAAATTCCGACACTCAAATAACTCGTAACTGATGAAAATATTTCGCGCAGAGAAAAATATTCTTTTTTGAAAGTGACCTGAAATTGACTGGATACAAGGAATCTAGTTCACTTTACAGTCTGGATTGAAAGAATTATACAAAAGTTATACAAAGTACAAAATAATTCCATAAAATACTCAATCTTCGAGATGGCACATAATTTCGTCATGACATTTTGGATTAATCATTTGAAATAACTATTTCTAATGTTTTGAGTTCAGAATCTAAAAGTCGTTGTAATTTACACACTTCTCAAGCCGTTAGATGTATTTGAAGTGAGCCATTGGATTGTCATTGAAAAGTATAAGTGAAAATGAAAATCACTGTCAAATGTCACTACTTAGAGTAGAGGCTATTAAATATGAAAAGAAAACTTAATAGAAAAACTACACTACAAAATAAAGTAAATAATGGGATTTGAGCATTAGCTATTTCAATAACAATACACTTTAGTGTTTCGAGAAGAGACAAGAGCTATGAAAAAGTCAGACTAATTAGAAGTCTACGGGAGGATCACAATTAAATTTATCTTCATGTTCTTAATTTCATATTAAGTTATCTTAATTGGTGAATACTTTTCGTTCGCCTGCAAAAGTTAAAATAGAAGAACGGCGTACTTTTAAAAGGACAGTAAATCAATCAAAATAAACCACGTAGATGATTCATAACTCCAAAACCAATACCTGGTAGAATGACCGTTACTTTTTTCTAAAACAACTACTAGGAATAAATGCATGTTTCAAACCCTACCAACATTCATTTATCCTGAACAAGTGAGCAAAACGACACACTAAAGAAAACATTAATAAACGAAATTATTGAGTTTATAGGGAAAACTTTAATAATATTATAATAATTCAGGGTTGATACAATGCTCATATTTATAACATGTATACACTATAAGAAATTATTCTTTACATAGTTCACATATTAGTTGTTTTTCTCCATCTTTAGAAATACCGGCACATTCTCTGTGGTGGAATATGGCCTCATTTTCCGATATTTCAACCAGAGTTCTTCGGGATTTGAAGACCAACAGTATGAGTCAACACAGTAGATTCCTGCTGCATCATCCGCTGAAAGTTCACTCATGTCTGATTCACTTTGTCTTCGTCATTATTGAACTTCCGCATTGCTGCTAGTTTATTTGACCTCTTTTTCTCCACATTGTTTTATCTTTGCAATTGAAGGAAATCGTGCTATCGAAACCCTTACATTCCTTTTTCAATTTCGGGACTTAAAATTTTGAATTGAAGGAAGAAGTATTCCCAGGCCTGGATAATATATAAACACGGTCCAGGCCGAGAAACACCGCTAGCTGGCAAAAGTCGGATTAATCCCATTCCAAGTGCCAAATACATACATACATAGATAAAAGTGTAGAGAAATCGAAGTCATTCACAAAATAGGAAAACAGTTTGTAGTACATTACCCTAAGTAATAAAGTGTACATATCAAGTATTATTTTCGACTTATCTAAATCATGTTTTTGCGATAGCGTTCCAGCTTTTCAACTGCCCTCCAAAATGTTCAGAGGAACAGTATTTCTATCCAATAAAAAGAAATGTCATCAATTCGTTTTACACACAAGGTAAGTAGAAGTCAGTGAAAAAGTTCTGTGTTACACGTTATCCAATGCAATTTTGGACACAAATCCTCTAAAATAGCTAAATAAGACGTATCGGTCTCGATATTTCGAGAGATATGATGAGACGACGTAAGCGTAAAACTACTTCATTGAACTCGGTTGTTACAATTAAAAACTGTCTGTTGAAACACTCTCTCTTTAGATTATACATTTTCATAATGATTTATATTTTCTTTGTGGTCGATGAGCTCTGTTTTTCTTAAATATGTAGAACATGTATGTTCTACATTTCTTTAATCTTTAATTCGTTATATAAACGATTTCCCCCACATGTGTTTTGTCGATGTCTTTGCTTTATACTAATAAATTTAGTAATGAATTTTGATTGCAGTTTTCTAATCACTTTGTCTAAAATGAGAAAATATTGTTTTTAACGGTGATCACTTATAATGATCACCTTAGTCCAGCTGCCCCTTGAAGGCCTTCATTAGCGAAATATCGAATAATATTATTCACAGTTAAATTGCGTGAGTAATTCATACAGTAACATCCATGAACGCATCTCCACAATGCAACATTTTCTCGGAATTGCGAAATCTATTTTCTTAAGGTTTCTGGCCATTCTAATGACACTTCACGAGGATTTTCGAACACAGTACGCCCTATATGATCTCAGCAAGATGTATTACAAAAAGAATGTCCCTATATCAGTACGAGGGTACATAACCCGGGATTATAATAACTATAATCCATGTAAATATGTTATTATATTGTATTGTATAAACGAACATAATTGAATGTTACTGCAAGAAAACACACGTTTCAAGAGGATATATTATCTCCCTAATGAGAATAAGGCGTAACTTTCAGGGGTATTTAAGTAAATCACCTTTATTTTTGCACATAAATGAGGTAATATTACAGACTATTGTATGACAAAAATTACTAAATATCACCTAAAAAAATTAATTTCTCCGAACATTTTACATGTGCGAATTATCTGCAATTTAGGTACACATGTTTGTATTGTACAGGTCTAGTTAGGATTTCGAAAATAGTCGTTTATACAGTTGTGGATGCAAAGATAATCTAAAACAAACGAGAATAGTACTTTGAAGTTAACGTATTGAAGTTCAGAAAGCTAAAATCACTTTAATCTGAACAGGAGTGAATTTTGCATCGAATAATATCAAATGTTTGTGTCTATTCTCAGGGCGAGTTTTTGTTACTGGGCAAATCCAGACTTCCCTGTCATTTCTGATTTAGAAATTCTGAAGGAAGACAGTTGGAAAAAAAGTCAGGGAATAGACAATAGAATAGACAACCTACAAAATAGGAATAAGGTACACACCTTCTAAACAGCACAACACGTATTGAAATAGAGGTGACATCTTCTATAAGGAGAGGTGCAAGTCTCGATAGAAAAAGTACCATTAATTTTCTCATCTCCCAATACTATATCGTGTATGTTTTGCAATAATAATTGTGAATGAATGATTCTCAACGAAAGAAAATTCGATTTCATCAATAACTGCTTGCATATTACCACTGGATGTTGTGCATGGTAGAAACTATTATTTTTATGTATTTAAATACAGTAAGTAAAGAATTACTAAAATTATAAAACCGCTATCAAACATTATTTTACTTCAGTTAAAATTGAACCAGTGTTAGCTATTTACCATTAGAAGCAATCCAAAAGCATTGTTGAACAAAGAAATGTCTTTTTATACCTGCAATCAGTTAGTACTTGCCCTACAAATTATTCGAAGTAGTAAATTTCGTGATTTCCTTCGGAAAATGCATTATTTTTCTGAATATGAATAATAGACCGAGAACAATATCGCGTTAACTCATGAGCTGAATGTGCTGTACTTTTCCACTACTCAATTTCATGAATTTTCTTATTTGAATACCACTAGAGTTTTCATTAGGCACCTTGGAAAGAAAATCCAGTTCTTTACTTCAATTCTTTATTCAACAATAACTGAAATTCTGAGCGTAACTGTGCGACTTATATTCCCATTAGAAAGATAATATCATAATAGAAATTAATTGTTGGAAATGCGATGAAGTAGAGCTTCAGATGAAATGAAAAAATCAGGATAACACAAGAAAAAAGGAGATTTGATACAGTGACAACTTTTATTATCAAAGAAATGAACAAATTAATAAGTATAAAATTCCTGGATTTTCAAAAAAAGACGATTTTGTTAGGAATGATGTGTGTCAAAAATAGATGAAGTACATCGGACGAAAACAGCAAGGGACACATCTAGTAAGAAGAATGAGAAGTTCCCAGAAAGAGATATGCCACGAATCTGTTTTCAAAATTCTATTCCCTAACCGGACTCAACCACAATTTAATTAACTTATACTCCCGGAATAATATTGGGCTCAGGGTGTGTCACCACTTGTTATAAATGGCGACAAAGTTCAGAGCAAGGCATTGATTAACTTCCCCGCAAAAAGGTGTGAGCGCAGCCGTCACTATTAAAAGGGTGTAATATTTATTGTGTTCATGAGTGGGATAGTCGAAGTAAGGGACGATTAAATCGGTATTAGCTATTCTTCAGAAAACTGTTTATTGAACACTTGTGCGCTCACGGAGGCACTTGTGTAGGACTGCGATATCCACTCGCACACTCAGCGTTGTCATATTTTAGCTAATTGGTATAAAATATACGCACATCAATATTCTTGACTTGGACGACTCCTTATTTTCCGATATATCGATGGCTCAGAACTAGACTGTTCTAAATTCATTTTACTAAATTTTTCAGGAGAGCCATTTAAAGTTTTTGTATGTAGTATGGAATTAATTAGTTGCATGCTAATAGAGTAGAATATTTACAATTTTGTTAGAGGTACCCATGTAGACAGGGAGATACAACACAATGAAAAAGAAATCTCTTTTCTTTTACAAAATTGGACTTATTCTGGTTCTCAGCCATCGCTATAATGGATAAATTGAAATTCTATTAATTGTATAAAAATAGGGAGTCTTTGAATTCAAGAATAAGACAATCACTATAAAGGATGGAGTAAAATAGATGTGCTATTTCACTGAGAAAACTGGGGATAATCCTCAATAAACTCTTTACTCGGTTTGTTGACGATTATTTCTACAAATGTGCTGTCAGCGCCATAAGCACTTGAGACTAGTTATGTATCACATGATTTTTTGTGATACATAAAAGTGAACTAGTATACAACTTAGTATAGCAAGTCTGGCCGCACCAAACCAGCTGGGACCTCATTTGAGCTCTAAAGATTAGTTGACGTCCCTTTTTCTATACGGTGACTTAACAGATCCATTGATAATGAGGCTATTTTTAGTAATACTTATTAATTTTAAATTTTATTATTTAAAAACTTAATTATTAGCTATAAATATTCACTAGGGTCTGCATTGCCCGATTTTCTTTTATTTCACAATTTATTATTATTATTATTATTATTATTATTATTATTATTATTATTATTATTATTATCGTAATGAGAATTTGAATATCAAGTGTATGAAATGACAACCCCTGTGCCCAAAGGCGCATCTAGATATTCAGGCTCGCATGGCCAGCATAGAATTTGCATCCCTGTCAAGATACTTCAAATTAGGGTTGTTGTTAGTTGTTTTAGGGTTTACTCTAAATACCGCCCTTTGCGAGTGTCGTCCATACCACGTGCCATATCTGCCATACCGTAGATACGCTTCTGCTCATACCCAAGATTTGCATTTCAAATAAAACCTGTGAGTGTCACCAATGTGTCCTATTCATTACAAGACATAAAATTTTTTTAATTACAGACATTTTTAATTTTCTTAGAGACATTTTTTAAGACAAATAATTACAGACATTTTTAATTCTTTTTTTCAAATAAAACCTGCGAGTGTCACCAATGTGTCCTATTCATTACAAGCAATAAAATCCCAGTGGAGTCGCGTTGGAAGTTTTCGTCGTTCAGAGCCTTCCCACGCGTGGCAATTTCTATAGCGTGAGGCCTGCGGCGCGGGACGGGGAAGAGGCCGGGGCCCGGCGGCAGCGGCGCCGGCCGCCACCTGCGGGGCCCATCGCGGCGGCGGCCCGCGCCCGACCGCCGCACACCGCCGCCGGCCGCCCCGCGCCGCGCCGCACCGCGCCGCCTCGCGCGATGGCCGACCCGGCAGCGCCACGGCGCCTCTTACTCGTTTAGTGGAATTCAGTGAATTTGGCCACAAGGCTTCCTTCCACAGACAGCATTATACAAAACAACCAATTTTTTATTTATATATACACTCACATCATTCAGAGTTTGTTAAGAATTAAAGAGCTACGTTTCGGGAAACTCATTTTTCCCCATCCTCAGGCCAGTCTGTGTAAAGGAGAAAATTATCACTAAATTTGTTAGACAGAATATTAATAATAAATTACTGAGATGATATGAAAAAAATGTTACAAAGAAACATAGCGCTCGGCATAGTCTAACGTAGAGACTCACAAATTTAAACAACAAAAGAATATGACGAGTCTCTGTGTTAAGAAAGTATGTTATCTCAAAAAATTGGTGAGTCTCTATGTTAGACTATATCGAGTGCTATGTTTTTTGTAAGAATGTTTTATTATATCTTCCTGAGGACACAGGCGGATCCATGGCGGCCAAGCCCCCCCCCCAAGGCCTAGAGTTTTCGATTACCTTCCTTTATTAGGCAAAATTAATTTAAATAATTACATAATTCGAACATGAATAAATATTTAAACAATAATATTGGGTTATTGTACAGCACATAAATAAACAAAATAATAACAAATATGTTTATTATTTAACAAAATTCTACGATGGCCCCCTCCAAAATTATGCCGCCCCTGCAAGAAGAATGAGTTCCCCGAAACGTCGCTCTGCAATTCTTAATAAACTCATAATTATGTGATTATATATATATATATATATATATATATATATATATATATATATAAATTGGTTAATTTTTATAAAGCAGTCTGTCAAAAAAAACTTGTGGCCAAATTAATTGAATTACACTATATGTTAGGGAATGACACAATTTTCTGTAGTGATGATCTTCCTCATTTCCCACGAGCACAGAATGGAAAGCAAGCTATGCACCCTCGGCCATTTGAGAAGTGTCTATAATTTCCTGAGATATACAGGAACTCTGGAAAACACAATATCATCTGTATTACTGATTTCCATTGAGCGCAGAAATGAAAAAAAAACTATGCAGCCTTAGGCCATCTGAGAGGTCTCTATGGTGCAGGTAGACACGTAGGAATTCGGGACCATTCTGAAGACATATTACTAATTCCGCATGCGCGCAGAAATAGAAAGAAAGCTACGCAGCCTCCTGCCTTTGATTGGTATCCACGGCTTTGTCACTTATCCAGGAGAGAGGAAAATTTTTAAAAATCTACTGCTAATTTTGAATACTCCGAGAAGTTGCAAGAAAATTATACAGCCTCCGGGCATGTAAGAGGTGTCTATGATTTTGTTAGATATACCGAAACTCGGAAAAAAATTCAAAAACATTTATATTACTAATTTCCAATGCGCGTAGAAATTGAAAGAACACTGTAAAGCCTTCATTCTTTTAATTGGTATCTATGGTTTTGTCACTTTCCCAGGAACTCCGAATAATACAAAATCATCTATATTTCTAATTTTGAAAGCGGGTAGAAATCGAAAGGAAACTACGCAGCCTCCTGCCATGAGAGAGGTGTCTAACATTTTGTTTGGTGTCCAGGGACTCGAGGAAAATCCAAAAACTGTGAAACAGGTTCGATTTTGTGTGTGCAAAATTCAAATATTTGATGTTATTCTGCCTATTCTCGTACTGTGCACTCCGGCTGACTTCTCATATTCAGTGCGCCACTGCTTATGAGGCAGCTGACGATAAGCGGCAGAAAGGTTTCACGGAGCGGTTGCAGTGTTAAACGGGAGAATTTTATTTATTGGTCTTGAGCAATGTCCGTGCTGTTTCTTGGAAAACTATTTTGTATGGTTTAATTCAACAGCATTTTTGCTGCTGCAGGTCATTAGTTGACTGCTACACTATGGGCGGCTCCAGAGAGGAGAGGATTCATCGGCGTCTGGGCCCCTCTGCATACATTCAATTTAAAAACATGTAAACTTTTACAAATATGCTTTAAATGGTTAATCAAATAATAATAATAATAATAATAATAATAATAATAATAATAATAATAATAATAATAATAATAATAATAATAATAATAATAATAATAATAATAATAATAATAATAATAATAATAATAATAATAATAATAATAATAATAATAATAATAATAATAATAATAATAATAATAATAATAATAATAATGGCTTTAGTTATACAGCGAGGCTCGGGCCATCAGCCCCGCTTTTCCTCCTAACCATGTATAAAAAGTAGTAAAGTAAATGAAAGTAATGAAGGTTCATGATTGTATTCAAAGGGGGTATGTCTCCCCCTCCACACTGTACAAGATTTTAAAAAATTCTATGTCATAACCAATATGAGCCAAAGGATGTATTTCGTTCGGAACACTTGCAATCCTTATACAGACGCAATATGAAGCCTAGCTAGACTAGGAATCCCAGGCAATTTAAAATACAAGAATAATATTTTTGCCGCAATTAAAAATGCATAAACAATATTTTCAAAGTAAATGCATCTACGAGAAAGTCGGGTAACGGACATTTTGTTCACCATTTAATTGTGAAGCTGTTGGTGTCGAGTTTATATGGATAAATGAATCACTGTATTCGCAGTTATACCTTACGTAGCCACATAAACACCGAATGACGAGACATAAAAATCTAGTGGTGGAACAGAATGGCACAAACTTCCTCGTACGAGTTTTCTAATTTCCTTGGGATGGACTGGCTTTATGGCCTTGCCCCATCCTCTTGCCAGCTGCCATCTATTGCCTCCCTAAGTTATTTTTTGACATTTTCTTAAATTTTCGGTTACCTAATAGTAGAACAAACATATTACTTTAAGAACAGTAAAGAAGAGTAAAACCTGGCCATAAATGGCAATTTTCATTGAGAAATTTCGGGCCGTTTTTAATAAAATATCGTTTAAGCGTTACCATCAATGTGAAATTTGAAGCTATTTTCACACACAATTTTTGAGTTTTCAAAAAACTTAATTTAGAGTAATTTGAAATGCTTAAACTCGCGAATGCAATGGTGTTCACAAATCGAAATGTGCGTGTTACGGCGTGAGAGATATTAAAAAAAATATACATTTGTGTAGTTTTTGAAAAAACAAAAGAATACAGCAAAATGAATTTAATGTCATTTTTAACAGTGCGATTAGTACTATCGGTTAGAAAATTGAAGAAAACATTTGGAGCCATTCTTAAGAAAATGGCGTTTGAGCGTTTCAGAAAATGCGGAATTTTGAGCCCATTTTAAATGAAAACTGTTGAGTTTTCAAGAAACTTTGCTATTATTTAAAGCATATGCACTCATAAACACAATAATGTGAACAAATTGCCGCTAATGTAAATATTAACGACGTGAGAGACAAATCAGAAACATTACATATTTAAACTTTTTAAAAACAAAAGCATAGAGCAATATGGCGTTTACGCCATCTTATAGAATGCATTTAGCACTATCCCTTCTAAAAGTTTAAAGAAAAAAATTGAAGCAATTTTTGAGAAAATTATGTTTTTGTATTTTTTTAAATTGCAAATGCGATTTGCGTGAAAGCGACTAAAATTTTCAAAAAATGTACAGGATCTTAATGAAAGAACTAATTATGGACAACAAATTTCATTTGAAGGAAAAATCTCTATCTTAAATTTTGTAGCCGAAAAAAATAAAAATTTTGCAAATTTTTGAAAATTTAGAGTTATCCGTAAAAATCGGACCTAGGCCATCTTTATAAGTGTAGTTTATTCTATTATTACAAAAAATTAAAAGACAAATTATGAGCCATTTTTGAGAAAATTAAAAAATGTCCGAGGGCTGCATGTACAGCACCCACAAATTTTGAAGGACGTTTTTCGAAATCACAGCGCCTCCATTCGTGCCAGATCAACCGGGAATATCCAATTTGAAAAAATCCTACGTATTGTTTACGTGCTAGTGGTGTTGATAGACGGAGAGACGGGCAGACAGACAGACATGTGTAGATGTCATGTGTCTGTCTATACAAGACAGAGAGAGACGGACGGACGGACGGACGGATGGACAGACGGATGGACAGACGGACGGACAGACGGACGGAAAGACGGACGGACAGACGGACGGACAGACGGACGAACAGACGGACGGACAGACGGACAGACGGACGGACGGACAAGTGATAATATTTGTTGCGTCTATTTTGACGCAACGCGTCTCTAAACCCCTTGGGGGGCGTTGAGCGCTTCGCGCTTCTTGGAGTAATCCTCCTCTAATAGCGCTTGGAGTAATCCTCCGTTAGTATAGTCTGTCGCGTCTCGTCGCAGTCGGTTGTCAAGAGGACCGCCAGGTAGCATCTCCGCGTACGCGCCTCCTACCGCGCGCTCCTGCGTCACTACCCAGCGGCCAGAATTAGGAAGGAATAAGGATACGGGTAGGGTTTAGGGCACTTCACAGGGGTTGGACTAGCCCTTGTGAAGCAGCCAAACTCGTTTTGTTGGAACAAATTTCACGTGAGATTCGACGGGAATCGAACCCGGATCTCAGTGGTGAAAGGCTTGCGACTTTGCAATGAGCCACGAGTTCAGCTTGTCTAATATGTTTTGGGATATAAAAATGACCGAGAAAAGTGATTGATTCATTGATTAGTGAATCTGGGCGCGTCAAAGGTCAGCGTAAGGTCCTTAGTCCCGTACGTGTAATGCATACTTTTGTCGCGGATGGCGTTGATCTTCGTCCGCTGGATGGCGAGATCCGACGCCGACCTACCCGTCGGCTAGCAGGTTTTTTGCCCAACCGTGTGTCTCCCACCAGCGGCGCACCGCCACATCCGGGACAATCTCTAAGCTCCAGACTGATCTCCCGGCATGTGTGGTTGTGTAGTGCATGTAAGTTGTGTGTGTGTGTGTGTGTGTGTGAGTAAGGAGTGATGATAGGACAACGCAGAGGAAGGAAAGATTGCGAGCAGTCCGTGACTCGATTGCTAGAGCACTGCTCCGACAATCGACTGGTGTTGACAACTCAGGCCTAACTAGTGTCCTGAAATCCTGCTATCGACGGGACTCGAACCCTAGGACTTCCCGATCAGAGATACTGCAGTGACATCTCACCGAGAAAAGAATGGTTTGACACTAAACAAAATTCATATTTACTTTGGAATTTTATAAGATATAATAATTAATAAAAACAAAAGCAATTCTAATCAATTCTGTAAACGAGATACAAAAGGAAACACATTTGTACAATTAATGAAGACTGATAATTATTTTATTAAAATATTGTTACGTTGTAACGATATTCATACTCCATATCTTCGAAAAAATATGGAAAAATACGATTTTTTTTCTCACAATTACATAAGCAATACAATTAGTATACTAACTCACAAAATTCCCATTACCCTAATAATTATTTACTTTCATAAAAGGAGCAACCACAATAACTTTATTTAAGATCAAAACAAACACATACTTTTTCTCCAAAACGTACTTTGGAATGATATAAGAATATTTCTGAATTAATATAATCTACTATGTTATACAGTACTTGGAACATCTATTTTATGTGGGTTAAAATTGCATTAACTAACTTTTTTTTATCTAGGGCTTTTAGCCAGCCGACAGCCGGTTACCCTTTACGCCCCGATGGGACGCATATTCGACCATACACTAGACACCAACACACTTGCGGGCTCCTCTGATCTGGGGTCAGCAGAACGCGAGGCCCTCCGCGACAACACATACATACAAAGTCAAGGGACAAACAGCCATGCCCAAGGCGGGACTCGAACCCGCGACCCTTCGGACCGAAGCGCTGAGTCGGTACTCGCTCTTAGCCACCTCGGCCATTAACTAATACGTACCTTAAAAATAAGAGTAACTAAGAAAATGAAAACCCAAGGAAACTAATAATACGATGAAGGTTAACTTTATGAACAACACAGAAAAACGAAAGCACTTTACCTTGACGTCCATTTCGAGAGATTATTTTGTCCATTACAACCAACAATGTAAAAATAATAAAGCGAGAACATGCTGTACTGGCCACGAAGAAGTAAATAAGCTATGTAGAACAATGTACCATTTCTGAAACGTTCCACGCCTCAAAAAAAGGTATTAGTGCCACGACCATTAACTTTCTGGTGTTTAGAGTGGCCAGTTTGGTACAAGAAATTAAATAGAGAGAAGTCTTTATTTGACTGTAAATGGTAATCCGGAAGAAATAGATAATTTTCTGATCAGAAAAAAAATTTACGTTGGGCATTTACTAGGGTAATCTCTCTCCTCAAATACCGCGTAGCACTGGTGTTACGAGAATTCCGAGCACAACGCTGAAGTTTATTCTAACAATTACGTCTAATTTTTGATGACGTGTACAAAAGCGTACAATGTTTAAAAAGCATCTCCGGCACACTTTTAATTTAAACAGATTCATATTGCACATTTTTCTCATTATTTTCATCACAGTTGAGCACAAATTAGTTTAGTAATTAGAACATTAGGTACATGTAGTGTGCGGTAAAAAATATATATACCAGAGTAAAAACAAATTTTATAAGTTAAGGGAACCTGTTCTAAAATGAGTGGGGTACTGGGACATTGGATCAACACCTGATAGCTTTACCAGAAGTGCTGCCAGAAACAGCACTTCACGAGCCAGGTTGGTTTCAGGATTTAACAGTGATACACAGGTAATGTAGTTCTCTTGTGCAAAGATTTCTTGTTATCACGAAAACAACTGAACTGTTCTTCTGTTATAATTTACTTCGTTTCGGAAGTATTCAATAAATTTCTTATAGAAAGTAAGTGAACACTTCATTTCTGATTACTTCACAATTCTTCATTATCATGTCGACGTGTTTCCTATTAGGACGTCTGCTCACTGAACGAATGAACTAAAAGTAAAATGGCATACCCGCTTCTTACCCCGAGTAGTTAAGGTCTATAAAATTTCCTTCATCATTATCGTTATTGACAGAATTATTCGACTCTAATTGAAATTATTATACAGGCATTAATTGACTCTTCTTCTTCTTCTTCGTCTTCTTCTTATTATTATTATTATTATCATTATTATTATCATTATTATTATTATTATTATTATTATTATTATTATTATTATTATTATTACTACTATTATAATTTTTGTAGAAATGGTAGGAATATACGTGAGATTGAGGGATCGACAAACATGTAAGTCAGAAGTGAGATTTCTGAATGTCATTGGACCCACACACTACGGATACCCACACACTAAGGATAAAACGACACACTGGAACATTTTCAAATAATCCATATTTTAGATAGACAAGATGTTCTCGACACACTCGTTTCTCTCCATACTATTCTACCTGAGCCGCTCGGGTGGCTCATAGACGTGCTAACTTTCCGCGGTGCAATCGCGGCTTAGATTCCCAGTCGGGGTAAAAATAGAGCCAAGGCTTTCCATTCCAATCGTCTCGGTTTCAATAGTTGAGTGACAAAAGAAACGCTGAGGCTGACAGTATTCTAGATACGGTGGAGGGAATACATTATGCTCGTCTCAAGTCTCTCTTACCCCCAGGCGTGGACAATGAATAAAAACAGTGCCCAGTCCTGGAACACTGCAATCTGACGAAAGTCGTATCAATCCAGTCCTAAAATGCCAAATACATACATACATTCTGTGTTTATTTTCTAGTAATGTCACAAAAATAAAAGTTCATAAACAAAAATTATACCTTGTGAAGCATTTTTTCTTCAGGTTATGACATTTTAGAACAGTTATCACTTATATTTTCTTTTGACTTTTCCAGGTTCGTGAGATAAAATGCGAACCGGAGGGTTGCATTGTGTCACAAAACGATAGGTTCCTTACGAATATGATTCAGGGTCATCTTTATATAAAACGTCTTAATTATAGAACTTCATAATTAAACCTTTCATTCATAATTACAAACTGCATTATACGTCAGTTAAAAGAATAATAAAATGTTATAAGTTGTTTCCTGACACAACCGGCCTTCCATTGGTACAAACATGCTAACTTGCAGTAGCTAGGCATAGTTTGCTTACTATGTCTACTACAATGACCTCAAGTCAGAACTACATCAATGTATCTGGCAAACATCCGTAACACATCACATCTGAAGTAAGACAAATTACCAGTACTCATCGCCTAGGATACGGGGTGATTTTTAGTAAGGCGAGTTAACGAGCATCTCTGGTCCACATGTAAATTCCGGTCGTTCTACATACCAGTGTCCCGCTTTATTCAAGGATACTTTGGGTCGTTCTCCACAAGGCATCGAATTCGTCAGACAGGACACTGATTTATTACCATAGTAATTTTCGGGGAATTTAGTTCCGTGAACTCCATTTTCGTCCAGGTTTCGAATTGCTACCGGTCATTACTTTCGCTCCGGTCCCTCGAGAAACGAGAATCGTCCGGGCAACGCTATACGAAAGTCTATTTCCTTGCTAGTGACAGAGACAGAAAAGTCGACTGCTTCGAACTTGCTGGTGATTGTAGTATAATTGGAACACTTGAGCGGCTCTCAATTAAGATTTTTCACATATCTTCCTTTGCTGTCAATGATTAACGGGAGTTCATATTAATGTGAACGGATCATGCAGATTATGAATGTGTTAAGCAACAATGGATTTGTACTTCTAAGAAGAATACTTGCTGCGTCTATGACATTTATTCCCTTAATAATATTAATTCCAATTTTATATGAAATACTTTCATATAATATTATATGAAATACTTTCAGCATGGGTGTTTTCATATATTCACGACCCTTTCTAAATAATAATTCCTCCCGTCATTCCGGACCACTAGAAAAAATTATATAGAAACTAGCAACTAGGAAAATACCAGATAATTTAAACATGCAATTTGAAGTAACTTAAGGTCGTTTGAGTCACTGAGCTAATTTGAACCATACCCGCCCTCATTTTATGCTATGTGCAACTTTGGCTTTGTTTATGGATAAAACAGTATTCAACGAGGCCTATTGATTAAGAATAAATGAAAAGAAATGAAATCTAATTTAATATGGCATCACGCTTATTAACATTGGACCATTTTCTTTTTAACATTTGCTCACAAACATCAAGCTCATTGACATTTGCACACGTATCTAGATCAAATGAAAATCGTAATGATATTCCAAATTTTGGAAAAAATATTGAAGGATTCCAGATATGAACGTTTACTCACGAAACATCAACCTGAAATTTACAAAATATTACTTTTCCACTTATTGGAACATTAATAATTGTTGTTCTTAACCTTCCTTATTGTCTCTCAGAAAATTGCCAAAAGTTTTAACTGCTACATTTGGAATAATTGAGTTAGAGAACAAAGAACTTTCTTGCTAATCCAGTCACACATAAAAACACATTCCACTGTGAGTCAACCAATGAATTACTAAGCATTGGATCACCGAAAATATGAGTTGAACAAAGCGGAAGAGCTTGATAATCGCATTGTAATAAATATTAGTTTTTTCATTTATTAATGTAATAGTATCATGTCATTTTAATTTTTCCTGAGATCTTGTGTTGATAACAAATCGAACAAGACATTATACGGCATTGTAGGTTCTTTAGTTCTATGCTAAAGTGCTATCCTTCTCTATACTTCTTCGTCTAAATTTCAGAACTCTTTCCTTTATTCGGTCACGCTATTCATCATCAACATCTTAATCGTGTATGCTGGTAGCTCGGAGCAACGAAAATTCGACATTCGTCAATAGCAAGATAGTGGAAAATACATTAATAAACATGAAATCTGTTGTGGATTTCTTTACATTAAAAATCCAGAGAGACCACAAAAAAATTTGTGGGCACAAAAAAATCGGAATAATTGCAATATTCGAGTATTGCTAACGAAGCATAGTAGCCAAATTTAATTTATATTACTATATACTTATATTTATATTACTTACATTTTACGTATTACTTATATTTATATTTCCTTATTTCTATTGTTCTTAATTACATATCTACAATCTATTATGATTTATATTTTAGGATTGTAGATATCTCATCAAGAAGAACATCAAACCAATCGAGAAACACAACATGACTCAATCACGGCTCAAATCCCAACAAACAAAACAACATATCCGATCTTCGCGCCTCCAGAAAAATACGCCTCGCCGGACTTTAACAATCCGACCCGTGCCGCGGGGAGAGCTGATCGGAAATAAAGAGATTACAGGGAAAGTGGTAACTCGCACAGTGCCAGGGCGGGAAGAAGGGGGGTATGCTTTAATTAGAAACACTACTTCCCCTCCCCTCCTCATGTTATCACACACTTATTCAGTCTTCTCAATTTTTATATTCCTGCGCGCCGCAGCCGTCTCGGTCACGCTATTCAACGCGTACGTCTCACTCATTCACTCACTCGCTCGCTCCAAGCCGCACCGCCACACGCCGCGCCACGCCACGCCACGCTACGGCCGGGCGGCGTTCGGGGATCATCATCGCTCGGAGCCACCCAAAAAGAAAGCTCGTTCCCTGACAGCACAGAAACGTCGGCGGAGGGAGGCAGCGGCCCGTTCCGGTCTTAATTCAACGGCGGGGCGTTCTCTGGATTCGCCCTCGGGCGAGGGGCGGGGCCAGGGGGCTGGCTGCCTCGTTCCCTCTCCCGCTCAGCTGCTCCGCTCCGCTCCGCTCCGCGCCGCGCCGCGCCGCGCCGTGCAGCTCGGCCGATGGCTGCGAGGCGGTTGGAGAGGAGACCCTGTGAGAGCCAGACACGGGATGGGGAGACTTGCGGTGGAGAGCAAGCGGCACTGCTTGCCTACGTAGCCTCATCTCGTGACATTCAACACGCTTTCTCAGACACGTATTTACAATGTTAAGCAATACTAACTAAGAATTGAAAATGGTAAAGATTGTTGGAAAAGACCTCCAGCGGAAACAGCTCATTTGGATCTATAAGGAGCCAAAGAAGTAGACGCATGATATTTAATAAAATATTACATTATTATTTACCTTCACGAGAACGAATATGCGATCTACTCTTTCAGAAACTTTATTTTCCCTTTTTTCAGATATTTTAAAAAAAACTCTAAAAGATAAGTGAATTAAGTAGATATTAAATATGAGGTAAGAATAAACGATGCAGTGTAATCTGTTAGGCTCATGTGAAAATAGCATAAATGAATGACGGGGAAGTCGTTTGTTAAAACAATGCTATGAAGTCTTTTTTATCGCAGTTTCTTTGCCGCACTCTAATACGTAATTTTTATTTAAACAATTTCAAGTCATTATAAATGTGTAATCAGCTCCTCTCATTTTCCTAGCAATTTCATTTTATATATTACATATGGGAAAAATAACTACACGTTTGATTTTACCCGAATGTAAAGCAAAACAATTAATGTAGTTAGAAGTGCATAAAAACCTTTCAACAAGCGAAAAAGCGTGTATGAAGTCTGATTGGAAGTCATTCGATAAACACAATTTCAAAATAGATAGTATTCCGCTTCAGACCAGCAGCCGACCCGCACACATTCTTCCAGAGATCAAGGCATCTAACTTATCCATTTCAGACGAAGTTCTCAGTGGAATGAATTAAAACGTTACTCCTGAAAAGCCTAAAAAACGACATTGGGTTGGTATCCATGCTGCATGAGTGTTCATGCAGCCATCGTTCCGTCTTAATTCCGCGGCGTGGCGCGCCGGGGCGTTCTCGGGCTTCGGCCGCGGGCGATGGGGCGATGGGGCGATGGGGCGAGGGGCGGGGCCAGGGGGTCTCGTTCCCTCTCGCCTGCGCCCAGCCGCGCTGGAGCCCTGCCTCGGAGCGGGGCACTGGAGGTGGGAGAGCGTGTTCCTCTCCTCCATGGGCGGCGGGCAGACAGACCTGTGAGCTTCTTATGAGGGATCCCGGCTTTGTTTTCACTCCCCAGCCACGCAGACGATTTAAATGCCTCTCTTGCTAACACGGCCGAGTTATTCTTTAAATTTTGCTATGCAGAAATGAATGCAACTAGTGGCCTGCAGCAGCCGACATGCTGTTAAACAAAACCACATAAATTGGTTTCCCAAAAAGTCGCATGCACTCTGCTCAAGAACAACAAATAAAATACTCCCGTGAAACCTGCAATAAATTAAATAAATTAATAAAAAGTGTTCACGAATACTGCAATAACGCATTATAGTGTACATACAGCACAATAGTTCATTAAATACCAAGATAAAAAAAAAGTTGCTGTTGAATAACGCAGCACGTGAATAGCAATATTTAATGGCGGGCGGCATCTTTCGAGGATCCTTTCTGTCGCATGATATTAGCTCTATCGCAAGCAGTGACATACTGAAAATGAGGATTCAATCGGTACGCGCAGTATGAGAATGGAAGGAAAAACACAATCAAATATATGCATTTTTCAGTCAAAAGCGAAACTAATTCTTTGTTTTTTAATTTTCACCGAGTTCCTGGGTAACTAAAAAACCATGAACACTTCTTCACAGGCCGAAAGCTCTAAAGCTTTTTTTCAATTTCTGCTCGCATTGGAAATTAGTAATAAAGATTCAATTATAAAGTACAAATACAATATACTGCTGATGTAACTTTTAAATATTACACTAAATGTTGGTGCCACAGCAAGAATATCTCCATGTATGCGAGTTGCTCGCATATACTCTACAGATTACGTCAAAGCAAGTTGGAACTGCGCCAATTAAGCTTAAACATTCCGATGTGCGAATTTGCAGATTAATATTATCGTTAAAAAATCAATGGATGAAACGCAATTTAAAATCGTTTTTGTACTTATTTATTTAACGTTTAATTCACGTTTATTTTAAATTAATGTACCCAAAGAATAATTGAATATCTTGAATGTTGCAAGTTCAGGTGGTTTGCGATTATTATTAAATAATTTTGCTATAATATACATGTCTACAACATTATTCACTTTAAAAAGAACATTTATGGCAGTATAATACATAAATCGACTAGTAGCCTCTATTTTAAAAGACAGCATTATATTTATGTAAACAGTTTATTATTTGAAAATAATATTTTTAGTATTTTATATCTATATAAATATCTTATTTTACTTAGCTCATAATATTATTCCATAATTTTAATTTGTTTGTTGATCTTCCGAGCTGAATATTATTCGTAGCTTGGCACATATTACATAGTAGGGCAAATATTAAAATACATTTCAAAATCACAGTACTATTTCATTCACAATCGCTTTGCTTAAGTATGGATGCGTCACGTAATATTTTTAATTATGTATTTATTTGTATAGGTTTAAAAATACGTATTATTATTATTATTATTAATATTAAAATTAGTATTATATTTTAGAATACCCATAATACATTATTATTGTATTTTGTTCCACAAGAACACTCCCTTTCATCGCGGTTTGCCTGACTACCATCCGCGCATCGTTAACTAAGCGCCCGCTCGGATCTTCATTATCATTTCCAGCCGACGGGTAATATTTTGTCGCACGAGTAGCGAGGCCTTTGTGAGCGCGTCATCGCAAATAACGCGCGAGGGAGCTTGTTGAAGCCAGCCGGCCGCGCAGGCGGACACGGCGCTCTTCCGCGGCCTGTGACGTGCGCGGCGCGGCGGTGTCACCGGTACGCGCGCTGAGAAACAACCTTGTTTTCGTTCACGCGCGTGCGTCGAGAGCTACTGAAATTCGAGCGGCGGACCGGGAGCGGTAGCTCAGTGCACCAACTGACGTCATTGCAGCGCCTCTGACAGGGAGGTCCTAGGTTCGAGTCCTGACGGCGGCAGGATTTTTGACACTAACTTTACAGCTAGGGCGAATTCAGTAGCTGTCTGGAGGAGAATTCTAGCGGCCGGCTGCTCTGATCGGTAGTTTTCCGTGGTTTCTCCGATCAACACCAGGCGAATGCCGGAGCAGTACCCTACCAAACGGGCCACGGACCGCGCGCGATCTGTCCTTTCCATTCCTTGTCCTATCCTCTCCCCTTACACACACACTTACACTAACATGCACTACACTACCACATATTCCGGTCGGGAGCTCAGAGCTTGTCCCGGATTCCATACACCGGTCAGGAGCTCAGAGCTTGTCCCGGCTGGGGCGGTGCCCCGCTGGTGGAAGAGTCCTGGTTAGGCGGAAACCCCACTAGCCGAAGGTAGGTCGGTGCCGGATCTCGCCCACCAGCGGGGGAAGATCACCGTCATCTCCCGAGGAAACACATGTACTACACTAACGAGACTAATGACCAGAGCAGTTGACGCGCCCGGAAACACGAAAAATCAATCAATCAATCAATCAATTAATCGAGCGGCGATGGGGGCGGCCCTGGGGGTGGCGATGACGAAGACGGTGACAGCGTCGGTGACGGTGACTGTGACTGTGGTGATGATATGAGAGCACTTGTTACCACGCGCCTCAACTACTTACGCCATTCGCCTCGTAAGCACAGTGGATGCTGTATCTTAAGAGGTGGCAGTGTTCCTCCACTACGCGGATGTGAGATCCCGCTAAGACCTACACGTCGCCCTGCACTGTGGATTTCATCCTCCGGGTACCTCTTCAAGTAATGTGTCGCCTCAGCGAGAAGAAGCGCTAAGTTCTCGATTCGTCTCCCAACACGTCTGGTAGGGTAGTTATATGAGTGTAAGTGTAAGTGTGCGAGCGTAAAAGAGGGGACAAGGATGAAGAAGGAAAGATTGCATGCGCTCCGTCCGTGGCAGCTCTGTTGTAAGGATACTTCTCTGGAATTTGGTAATGATCAGAGAAGACACGGTAAATTACTGATCAGAGCAGCTGGCCGCTAGAATTGTCCTCCAGACAGCGGTTGAATACGATCTAGCCAAGCAGTTAGTCTCGAAAATCAGCTACCGTCAGAACCTTAGGACTTCCCGGCCAACAATTCTGCTGAGGCAATAGTGATGACTCTCAGTCATCGCGGCCGACACGGTAAGGAGGGTGATGACGGAGATTGCGATGGTGGCAGGGACGGCGCCGGCGTCGGCGGCGGAGGTGGTGGTGGTGGTGGTGGTGATGGTCGCGGCGGCGGCTGCGGTGGAGGCGGTACCAATGGTAACAGGGGCGGCGGTAATGGTTTTGAAGATGGAGGCGACGGCGAGTGGCGGTAACTTGACCGTGACGACAGGGTGGCAGGCTTGTCGGCGACGAAACGCGTGTGTGCGTGTGACAGGTCGACGTAACTTGTCAGTGAAGAAGAGTCGCGGTCGTACAGTAAAACAGGGCTTCTTGTACTGGCGAGTCGCGCTACCTTGTTTTAGAACACGTTTAAAGGGTCGTGAACAATTTAGTTAGGGTTCGTTATTAACTTGCTATTGGGATGAAAGCAAACACGTAAAACACATTACATCCAGCAAATGTGTAACAAACTTTCTTTGAATAATATTATTTGCGAGAAATATTGATTTTTAAAACTATGACAGAATTAAGATATGAAACTAGAGTTTACATGCTGCTAATAAAATAAGAGATCTTTGTTTTCTATTGGTTCATTGAGAAGCAATTATACAAATAATATCGAAATAAGAAGAAACGTTACATGAAATATGAATAATTTGAATTCACGCAAATGTACAGATACTCAATATAAAATGAGATTTGATGACTAAATATTGCTTTTTCTCGATATAGTGAGATCGAAATCTTTTCCCTCCATTGCTTTCTGGTATTCACCACTACAGAAAAATCAACGCTTAAAAAGTAGGTTATTCAATGTATTTGGTATAGGTAATGATGATTATTTACGTAATGGAAATAATGTTTCGTTTATATTAAGTATAGAAGACTGTTCTGTGGACGTTTGCTAGTTCCATTTTAAACTGTTGACCATCGAAAGTAAAATCTTGATCACATATATTAATTATATTTTGTTCCATGAAAAAAAACAATTTATGAGGATGATTAATAATGTTTTTGCTACTTCACCAGGCAGCAATTCTCTCCATGGACTAGAAAGTGAAAAAAAATCAATGAAGGAACAATTTTGTAAAGAGAAAATGAAATTAATCTACATAAATTTCGACCGTTCGGGATGTTTTGCGTCTGCTCTTTTGTCGGAGAAGCCCATCAGAGGTAATAGAAATCAATTTTAGCTTCAATATTTTTCCTCTAAATAAAATACCAAGAACGCTTAATTTATTTTCTTTTGGACGGACTCAATAAAAGTCCTTTCAAACACACCACTCTCCAATACCTTCGTTCTTACAAAAGTGTTTATTTTGCTGCGCCAAATATGACTTGAAATTGAACCTAATTTTACTCTAAGATTTTGATTCCAACAGATGATCATAATTTTGTAAGTAATTCTATTTTCTATTATCCTTTAAATGGTTTACATCTTTCCACTCTGGATCTTAGTTTTTTTTATAACATGACATGTCGCAACGGAATTAATAAAACGTCAAGTATACATAGGGAGGAAGATACTTGAAGAATAGGAGAAATAAACAGGTAAGTCCACACCTGGCAATATTTCCGAAGAGCATTCTGAAGCACGACTAATTTCGTTTATATCAATGAAGGCTTATTTTTTTTCATTATCATATTGACTGACTTGATATCATATTGACACTTTATTTCCAACTAAGTACGTATGAAGCAAAGCTTATGCGTCAATTCTTCATAAGGTAATTGTTTTTTAATACTCGTATCTCATATTTCCCTTAACGTTTATTTATTGGAAATACATTATTTCTATTCATAAAAATTGTTTTCACAATATTCATAGCATCAACGCATGATTGTAAAGATTTTAACAAAAATAAGAAGAAAATAAACATAATATAGCAAATGTGTTTTAAAACATGTTACAAATAACAAGTTACTATCTATGTTACAAATAACAGCTTACTATCTTCTCCTAACTTCTTCAATAATCGAATTCGCTTTCAAAGACATTTGGAGACAGAGTACTAGTTATATATAATATACCTCAAAAATTCCTTTTACATCTACATTGTATACGAAATACGTATACAATATATAAACAAGAACGTAAAGGGCTGAAGAAGCATATAAAGTTTTAATAGCCCAAATCCAGATGAATTCGTAAAGGATTTGGGGAAAAATAAGAAAAATTACTCTGAAAATCTTACTTTACATTCCATACATAGAACTCCTGTACCTACCATTACATTCCAAATTATCTGTCGGTTTTTATAAATTACTTATATTCTTTGGAATCCATTTTGTTTCTTCAAAACGTTTTTTGTGAAAATTTCGAAATGTGTCCCTCATTTATTACGGAGAATTAATTTATTACTGATCAGTGATGATCGGAATCGAAGAAATTGACGAATGCTAGAAAAACAGAATTCCGCAAGGAACCCTATTGCTATCCCCTACTGCCTACCGTCACGCCAGCAGTGCGTGCTGTTCTAGATTTGATCCCGTTTGTACGGCGGCACTCGGAAGCTGCCGGTGAGAGCACTGTCCGCGGGAGCACAGCTCGGCCCCGCTCGAGCGAATCACGCGCATTTGGCGGAATGTCCCCGCCACCCTCAGAGCAACCTCTCGGAGGGGCTGCGCGTTGGTTCCCGGATGCGTCCTCTCCCGAGGCGGGCGACGAGCGTCTGCGGCGCAGAGCGTCGGCGGGGAGCCTGGGCCAGGCGCAGCCAGGCGTTGGGGCCTCGTGGAGGTGGCTGCAGCAGCGGGCCGATCCGCTCAGCCCAGCGCTCGGCGTGGCATGCCCGCCGATCGCCCGGCGTTCGCCCGGCGCGGCGCTCCTCTCCCCTCGTCTCCGCTCCGCTGGGCGGTGGGGGAAGCGAAGCGGCCCATCTTCGTCCCGCCTTCGGCCCTCGCCTTCCACGTTCCGATGCTTTTGTGCTTCTTCCTCTTCGCCAGCTTCACCAGAAGCGCAGCCGCTGTCGCCGTCGCCGTCTCTGTCGCTATCGTCGTCGCTATCGTCGTCGCTATCGTCGTCGCTATCGTCATCGCTATCGTCGTCTCCATCGTCGTCTCCATCGTCGTCGCCATCGTCGTCGCCATCGTCGTCGCCATCGTCGTCGCCATCGTCGTCGCCATCGTCGTCGCCATCGTCGTCGCCATCGTCGTCGCCATCATCGTCGCCATCATCGTCGCCATCGCCGTCGCCATCGTCGTCGCCATCGTCGTCGCCATCGTCGTCGTCGCTGTCACCATCGTCGTCGCCTTCGCTTTCGTTGTCACCGTCGCCATCGACGTCGCTGCCGCTCGTGGGACAGTGGAGGCGTGGAGCGGAGAGGGGCGTGGCGGGGCGAGGCACCGACCGCCTGGCCTCCGCGACCGTCGCCTCCCTCTCCACCACAGTCGCCGCCGCCGCCGCGCCGCCACGAGCAAGTCAGCGGGCGCGAGGGGTGAGCAAACTGGGAGGCTTCGACTTTCCAGAAGAGAGCGCCGGGTCGGCCTTTTATGTTGGTGGTTGTCGACCTTTTCATCAAGCGCGGCCTTGTCGCTGGATGAGGAATTGCTGCCCCGAACCATCTCTCGCGGCGGTGGTGTGGGCGATGGTGAAGGCGGTGGTGGAGGTGGAGGTGTTAGCGGTGGAGGTGGAGGTGTTGGCGGCGGAGGCGGCGGCGCGGCGGGGCGGGTACTTGAGCTCGGCGGCGTGCCTTAATCGGAGGTTTCGTTTTGTGATGTGTTTGTTCACGTTTCTGGTGCAATTGGGAGACGCATGGTTGGGTGCATGTGTCGATGAAGGCGAGAGATAATTCGGAAAGTACTAGCTAGTGCGCTGCGCCTTACGCCTGCTGCGAGGTTTCCGATACATCTCGGGCTCGGATGATGGATGATTTAATAATCATCTGCAAGACGTGTTCATTTTTTCATTTCGTAGCTCGCGTTATGTTCCCTGTAATTTGTATCTGTGTAATAATTATAGAATGGGAAGAAGGGGAAGCGACAGTGGTCCTCAATATTTTACGTAGTTGTCTATGCTTTCTAAGTAACGAACATGAATATAAGTATCTTCCATCATTTCTCTAAGTAAAACTACATACTAATTTTTGATCCGGAAGAAAATAAACAAAATGTTAAGGTAGTAAAGTGGTAATTTATAACTACATAGTACGAGTAAAAAGTCAGGACACAAAATGAGAAAACAACTGCTAAAATAGTGATAAGAAGCGTGGTTTAAACTTCAAGATGGGAATGAAACAATCTTTACTTTTATTTCCCCCAATACCTGCCACCAATCATTTGCCAAAGACTCTCAATTAAGCACAACTTTTGCTTAATAAATACAATTCTCTTGATAGTTGTATGAGTAAAATTGTTCTAATATATAATTCCGAGACAAAATTGCAGGAGATCTTGACACAATTACAGAAAAATGACTCAATCTATTCGTTATTACACTAAGATCTTGGCGAAAAATAAGACATTCAACAATTAGCGTTCAAATGTAGCAATCGATCCCTACAATAACATGTGAAAATCTAAAATGTCACCAAAAGTGAACATTGTCTTTTCCCTATACTCATCATATGCGAACTGTAGTTTCGAACTGAGCTCGAGCGCAGTTATGAAAAAAGATTGATTTATTCATATTTTTATTATGCCGCAAAACAGCTTTGACTGCTATACGCCTTGAAATTTACAGTTGACTATTCCCTAGGTGTAGTTACGCTATTCCGTAAAATGTTTACCATACTTGTCATAAGTATGGATTTGAAGTGTTACTATTTCAAACTAGGGAAAGTTTGTCGATTTCTTTTCTTTTCTTTTGGGGGGGGGAGGCGTCTTCGTAAGATTTTTTGTTGGATACAATTACCGACCACCTGTTACACCCTTTCTTGAAATCTTTTCTCTACCTGCCAGTTTCTGCAAAGTAGCAAAGGCATGCTACTGTATACTCGATGTCAGGAGGATGAAGACCTGCTGCTGTTCCTTTGTTCTTGAACGGTGAGAATTTGTCCAACGAATATAACGGTTTTATCGGCAGGAGTAAATAGATTCCAATCTGCGACTGCTGTGTCTTTACCTCTGAGGGGCGTGGCCAGTCAACAAATAAGGTCATGTCTTATTAGGAACCTTCCATAAAAGGTGTCACGTTCTTGTAACGTTAAAGAAGTAGATGCTAGAGTGAAGTATTATTGCCGAGAAACTGGTCTTCTATGATGACGTACATTTCGAGAGAAAGGTAGACTAAGAAATCTATATGAGATCATCGATCACTTGAAGATATAATTTTGACAGTAACAGACTTGCACTAACATGTTTGTATTCTGATAATTATGGTGGTAATGCACAGTATACCGCGAGGAACTTTGGTGGAGTAGGTGAGTATTAAAATCAGTGTGAAAATGTAACCAAATATTTCCACCAACTTAATGAAAATGTTTCTTTTTTCTTCAAATGCATGTTTTTTTCATCTTTGATGGGTATTATTTCATGTTCCGTCCATTTATCCTGAGCTCATTATTAATGTCTTTAACTCACGGAGAAATAATTTTGTATAATCAGTACTTATCATTTCTTCGTTTCATGTAGTTAGAGTACAGACATCTTTTGAATTTCTGAGAGATGCGCTTCATATTGTGAATGTCCATTTCACTGCTAGAAACTTTCTTCTAGCTCAAAGAACGAATAGTGGTAAAGATATTTTGTTTAAACGGAGGTGCAGAGTCGAATATTAAAGGGCAGCTGTGAGATACCGTACACTTCTCCGTCGATCATACGCTATGGTCATCGGAGACTTCAACCTCAAAATTTTGGGACTACCATTTTCTTTCAGATAACATAATATCTTCGCACGGTCGCAGGTGCATGAAGTTTTGTTCCGAAGAACAAAGAAATGATGTCATATTTCACTCCCTTAAACTCATTATCACTAAGAGGTTCAAAACTTACACTATTTTTCAAATCTGCTCTAAATATTGTTGTCTTCACACCAAAAATATAGTTTGTGACCGATGCATGAATTCCATTTTATTCCTTCAGATTTTTACTCAAATGTTTCTTACATTTTATTTGAATATTATACGATATTTTTATTACAGGTTATTAAAATCCAACTTACTTTCCATTAAAATCCAATTTACTTTTTGAAAACTTTTCAGAAAAAAATTGTTCAAGTATAGGTGGATATAATTAATTTCGAAAAAAATAGTGAGTGATAGAGGTTTTCGGGAACATTCTTCAAAAACCAATATTGCCGAGTAGTATATATTTGAAGTTTCAAAAATTGCAAAAGTTAACAATTTTTGAACCTCTTCTAAAGCCTTCATTACTTAAACTAGATATTATTCTTAATGCAATCTATTCGTAATATTTGGTCTTGATGATTGATTTATGAATAATTTCTTTTTTTTTAAATTATTTTTCTTTGTTCTGCCTGTTAGGTCTTTCAAGATTTTGAATAATAAAACTATAACAGTTTCTATACAAAAAATTAAATTCGGCAAGGTGTACATCTTTAACTAACAATTAAATATTAACTAATTTCTGGGGAGTATACAGGGAGAATATTCAAAATACTAGAGTTCATTACTTATAGCTTCTTTATGTTCCTTTAACTGGCTATATTACGTATGTCTTTAGAGTAGACTTTTAATTTTGTGATAGGGATATGAATTAGAACCTATAAAAATTATTTGGGTTGCAGAGCAAAATGGTTGTTTTGAGAAGAAATGTGCGGAGCGTCTGTAGTACATTCAATGATTTATAGGGATTATAGATAGTTTTTTGAATTTGTTCATTACAGACAAAGAAAGGTGCATTTACTGTTCAACGTAGAAGCTTTTTTGTATTATTTGTATAGAACTCAGATTGGTATTTGCTGCATCTCCACAAAGTTAACAATTGTATGTTAGTGAAGCTCAAATTATATACTTTGGAGTTTATCAAAAACAGCTTCATAAGTATTCTTGAAACTATTTATGCTGGTAGAGAATGACACACTGAATCATATGACACGAGTGTGAATTTCACTAAAACATTTGAATTTTCAAGAGTTTTATAAAAGTGTATATGCCCTTCTCAGAGGCAAATAGACCTTTCGCAAAAAAGGAAATAATATATTTATAGATATTACACGGTTTTGGCCACCTCTGTGGCGAGTATGAATAGTTATCCCACAGACAATGTTCTGTTTTTTATAAATAATATATTATTTGCTCACCAAAGCTTATGAAATTTTAAAAATAAAAATTAAATTAAAAAATTTAAAATCGACATCAAAATACAAAAATGCACTTGAATTTAAAAGAATTATTTCAAACATACCATTAATTTTCCGATACAGACATTATTTATCAAAAATCTTGCCCAGTAATGTCATTGCAAACCAAAGATTAAATGAAAGTTCAAAAGTATTTGAAGTGCGATTTTTATATTTCGAAGTCCGTTTTAAATTTTTGAATTTCACGTTCATTCTAAAATAAGGTTTGGCATCATTCTGTACACTCTCAATACAAATTTGCCTGTCATGGGTTCAATACAGGTGGTGTTAAAACAAGTGTGATGACGGGCGGCACTACATACGCACGTTCATTAGCGGGTCGATGAAACCCATTCAGAGCGCTCCGGAACCACACCCATTAACGGGTCGTGGCGTTACAAAGCAATTGAAGTACCGACAATCTGCAACCCATCATTAAGACGAATCAAAACCCACTGGGATCTAATACAACAGCTAAGCACAGCGATTACTTGTCTGCACCAATTATAATTGAGAATTGGAAGAAGTCCGTGAACATTCGCAATCGAGTTTCGACGAAGTACGCAGTTACAAAAAGAAAGATGGTAAAATAAAGTAAATTCTAGGAAAACGTTTTAACTAATCTTTATCTCATCTCCTCACAATGGAAATATCCAGGAGCAATGAAAATAAACTCTGGGAACCCGAAGCGTTTTTTTGTGGGGAAATGCAGCGAACCGCTCTTTCCTCCTTCCGGGGCATCTCCCTCCGTTCAACGTTATTATTTTCCCCTTCTTGTAACCCCTCGACAATAAACAAACTCGACAACAATAAGCGTAACCTTCTTTCACAAAAAAGTAATTAAAACCTATAATTTTCATTATAAACGAATGCCCTCATAAGGAAACTAAGTGTAGTCTAGAGTTTAATTTGTGAGGAAAATATGTCATCATAAATGTCGCAGTGGTGGTTGCAGTCGCAATAAGTTCAGGAACGATTCAACATGGTTAGTTGGCTTTTCAGAAGAGCTTCTTCTATAAACTGAAATATTCTACAAGACGATTTTAAGCTGCAGAATATGTAAAGAGAACTATCGCCATTAACACCTTTTTCATGAATCAACTCCTATTATTTGATCATCGAAGAAAAATGCAAAAATGTTTACTTTCACTATACATATAGCAGTACTGATTGAAAGTTTTGGATCTTTCAATTCTATTATTTTATATTTCATTGTATTTACGACCAAAATATTACACATTTAAAAGGTTTACGATCTGAATTAATACATTCGTTTACAACTTTGTATCTAACACAATTAAAAATTATACTGCTTTTTGTTTTCATGTTAATAATCATTGAAAAATGTCTGCAGTCTGTTTTTCAGAAAAAAATTGTGAACGTAAACTTTATTGTTTTCTTTCATAAAAATATCCTCAATATATCCTCCAGTTTCTTTTCACTGTTTAATCTTTTCAAGCAGTATATTTCCCTGTTTCAGGGGGGGGGGTTCCGAATCTTGCAACGTTGTGTAACTGAGCATGTTTTCAAAAGATACCGATATTACTGTAAGTAAATCATACTTTAGAGAAGTAAAATTGTGTATATTCATGAACTCAACAAAAATTATTTTTTGAAAAAAATGGGGAAAGTAAAATGTGAATTCATACACATCTTTGTTTAAAGTTTTAAGAGGAAGCTGCGCATTGAATTTGATAAGTGTGCATGCTTATATATTTCATCTCAAAAAGCACTAAGAATTTCTTCAAAATGGCAATAATTCTTGTTTCCCATGTTGTCACCCTTTTACCTTCCGTAATTTGATACTTCTACCGCAACTAACACGAGATCTAGTCGAAGTCCCATGAGTAACAGTTATGAAGGTACTTCATTATTTACATTTTCTGCACTTATTTATGTCTATGTACTACGAAAGACAGAGAGATTCTTCACCAATCCTATAGTCTGTGGACTATACCATCGTCCAACACACTGATTACGTATAATTTGTAGTTTCATTCCGTTTCACCGAATAAAACAAAAATCCACTTAAAAATGAAATATGACAATTGATTAACATTACCATATGTATTTTAAGGAATACTATTGATTATTATTATTATTATTATTATTATTATTATTATTATTAAATGTAAAACCATATGTAGAACAATTTTCTATAAAAGTAAATAAACGAACGAAACAACTGTGTTAAAACGCGTAAAAATAAAACATTCAAAGGTCAACATACATAAAAAAGCCAAAAACATACTAATTGAAATCTTTTAGAAAATCCAAATTTCCAACTCAGCGTCGGAAAAGTAAAAATCTTACAAACAACTTAAACTGTCATGCAAATATAATTATCATAATAAGGTAACGATCTCAACAAAGGCGGCACGACAGCCCGAAGAAACTATTCCGCTGTAGAATTCCTCAAGGCATTACATAAATAACATAATATCACATGAAGATGTGGATGGTGGAAAGTAGGACGTCGCAATTATTTTCAGGTAACTAAATAACTGGAAACTCGAGAAATAAGATTTTGTGTGTTAACAAAATACATGGAATAAAACAAAATGCAGATTTTCTAAGGAAAGTTAATTTCTATCTTAAAAAGTAAATTTCACACGATAAAGTGACGTGCGTTTCCATAAAAATCCTTGGGTGAAGGTATTGTTTTGATTTCGCATTATATTAGTGTCCGATTAAAGTAAAAGTAAAATAAACAAATTCGAAGAGGCCTCTATTACTTGGTCGGACTTTGTCGCTGTCTGGAGGAGAATTCTAGTTGAGGGCTGCTTTTGCGGTAGTTTTCCGTGGTTTCTCCTATCAATACCACGCGAATGTTGACTCTGTATCCTAAAAAACCACTCATTGACTGCGCGCAATCTTTCCCACATCTTCCTTCACTTATTCTTTTCCCCCACACGTACACAGTTACATTTACACGCACTATTTTATTACGCCTTTCGGTAGACAAGTTAGAAACTTAAAGCTTGTCTCGACTGGAGTAATGCCCCGCTGGGAGGTGAAATCTGGAGGAAAGAAATTGTTCGTAACCCGACGGTTAGATCGGCACCGAATATCACCATCCAGCAGGGAAGGAACACCGCCACCTGCGGCTCTACACTGTCGGGACTTATAACCATATCAGTTTATGTGCTCAGAAACTTGGAACAATCACTTCAACAACAAGCAATCAAGGAGTCACCACTTAGTAAAGATTCCTAAGAATATTCTCTTAATTAAAAAGAAAAACGAGTAAATACAATTGAAAGTTTTATAATGGCATAACATTTGTAATAAGTATTGTCAATTTAACAAATAAAAATTTACTTCTCTATCCGTAACGTGAAGAGAATGAGGCAAAATCTCTCAGAGTCAACTAAAAACCGTCATAGTTCACATGTAAAGCGAGTTTTGTGCATTAATATAATTGTGTAATTTATCGAGGACTTTATTAGGACACTAGAATTCGGCAACACCCATGACACGGATTTGTCCGCCATCCTACACAATCTCGTAAGAAATATAGAAGTTGCTTTCTACATTGTGATAATCTACTATTCTTGAAGCACAATGTAATAATGACGTTGATACTTGAACAAGAGTCCTTGAAAATATTTAATTGAATCTTTTTTTTTTTCAATAAATTGTAAGTGGTATTTGAAGTGCTTAACACCTTTGAGAAATCCGGCCTTCATTTAGTATCGAGATACAAACAAGGGCCCGCCTTAGCATTTGCTCTCAGCATTTAAATGCATTCGCAATATATACATACCTTGCTGAATGGAAATTGACTGAATTTGAAAGAATCCCGAGCGCATAACTTACGATGCCTCATTTTGTGTTCAATTCAATTTTAGCAGGGGTGAGCGCAGAGGCCCCTGCAGCCCGCGGCCATTCGCGGGTTCGTGGACTCCGCTTGCCCCCGCTCGGCGCCCGCCCCGGAGCCCCGCGATGCTCCGCGATTATGAAACGAAATAATTAAACATGAAGCTGTTTCACGGGGCTGTTATCGATACTCAACACCGCGCACTCCCAACGCACGAGAGGCGCGCTGGGGGGCGGGCTGGGGGGCGGAGAGAAGGGAGAGCTGCAAGGGACTGTGGCGCCCCCCTGCGTCCCCCAGTGCAGCTCGTCGGGCCGCGTGCCCCCTCCCGTCGCGGGCAAGTGGAGGGGGCACGGGGGGTTGCGAGTGGCGGGAGAGGCAAAAGCGAGAGGCCCTCCGCCGCCGCCGCCGCCGCCGCCTCGCTCCCCGGGCTGCAGGCACCGCGGGCCCCCCTCTTCCCGAGCGCTCGGGCCCCACCTGGCGGTAGATTAACATTTTATATCATCAACGGTGAACCCCTCGCCCCCTCGCCTGCCAGCCCTTCTCTCCGCCCCCCTCGCCCTGCCCGGCCGCTCGCCGGCCTGCCTGCCTCGCCCGCCCGCCCGCCCGCCCGCCTGCTCGCCTATCTCCCCGCCCACCTTCCCCCGACCGACCGGGACACTACAACAGCCACGCCGCTGCCGCTGGCACCAACACAGCCGGGGAGCGGCCAGGCACCGGGGCAATTGATTACCTCAAACAGCCGGCACAGTCCGCTCCGCTCACAATGGAGCCCTGCGTCATCGCCGCATTCTCGCCCGCCTCCAATCACTCCCTTCCTACAGCACGTTGCGTCGCCTCGGCGCTGCCCCGACAACGTGGCGCGTTTACGCTCCGCGACCCATTCACCGCCGCCGCCGCGACCTTTTCTGAAAAAGCGCGGAGGAAAAAAAATACGATGCGATTTCGCTGAAAATAGCGAGAGTCGGTTGACGCGTCTGCCTGCACGAACCGCAGAAATCGATGGTAGAAATCAATGCTCAACAAGATTCCACGCCGCGTTCGTTCTATTAGTAATGGCCCGTGAACGTCGGTTTGTCGGCTGGGCGAAAACGCCAAGTCTTAATAATTTAATGAAGGCGTTTCACGGAACAAGCTGCTAAATACTGAAACGCTTGCATGATGAACGCCCGGGATGTTTGTTCGAATAATCCGCAGTATAAACATGCACAGACACCGCGGGATAGTCGCATAGGAGATGCGTATCTCGTCCATGAAGTTAGGGAAAATATGAGTGAGCAGATGGCGGAGTTGAGTTGGGTTTGGCATGTCGAAACAGGTACAGAACCAGAGATTCGACGTGGCACGTAATTTTAGGATTTTATTATGTTGGTCTAGGAGTACTGCAGACGCGAAAGAACGAATCGCGTGATGCACTGGCAGAAAAACTGCTAAACAGATTCTCGTTTCACACTTGAAATAAATATGTTCTCCTCCATTGATTATACATGCGTTCCTAGAAGACACTTAGAATATCATAAATATATTCCGTGTATTTTGGAAAGTTAAAAATCACAAAATATCACAGTTACACTATAGTGTACTGTGCTATATTATGCTAACTAATATACTAAAGTAGATTTTAAAATCATGAGAAAATTATTATGAATAACAGATCATACGCAGTCTTTTATCATATTCCAAGAAATGTAACGGATATATGCATTGGAAATTGTATGACAATTTAGTGTTAACTTCAGCTTTGCAATCAATTCTTTAAAAAGATCATGCTATTTTCTGAAACTTTAACTTCTGTTCTTCATTTGCGTGTCACTCAACTTCGCAATCAACCGTCTATTTTTGTGACATCTTAATAAGAACAGAACTTGCGGCAAGCGAGTTGTTTGAAAACGAGTTTATCAGCGACCTTGCAATCTTTATTAAGATTTGATGTGATATCATTTTTCCTACGCTATATTAATCCCACACATTAGGCATACCACACATTGATAACTAGCATGAAAACAATGAAAACGCCACTGATCGATACTTTACAAAGTATCTAGCATAGAGCGAATTTCCGTATTGAATAAAGTAGTAGCCGAGAGCAGTAAACGATTTCATAATGCAAATATTGCATACAATTCGTCATGAGAATGAGATTTCATTTAAGTCGGGAAAGCAAATAAATTTAATAATGTTCGAAGAGAATTTCCATTTCAAAAACTGAATACGTGCGTCTCATCAGATTTAGATAATTTTTCATTAACTCTTTGAGAGTACTTCTCCCCCCCCTCTCTCTCTCTCTCTTTCTCTCTCCTTCTCTCTCTTTCTCTCTTATGCTCTCTTTCTCTCTCTCTCTTATGCTATCGTTCTCTCTTATGCTCTCTTTCTCTCTTACGCTCTCTCTTTCTTCCTCTCATGCTCTCTCTCTCTTATGCTCTCTCTCCCTCTCTCATGCTCTCTCTCCCTCTCTCATGCTCTCTCTCCCTCTCTCATGCTCTCTCTCTCCCTCTCTCATGCTCTCTCTCCCTCTCTCATGCTCTCTCTCCCTCTCTCATGCTATCTCTCCCTCTCTCATGCTCTCTCTCCCTCTCTCATGCTCTCTCTCCCTCTCTCATGCTCTCTCTCCCTCTCTCATGCTCTCTCTCCCTCTCTCATTCTCTCATGCTCTCTCTCTCTGTAGGAGCAAAGATTTCGCTCCAACAGAGCGAAATTAAGAAATATGTTGAAAACACTCCTACTTCTTCAAAATTCTCCTAGTCGGGGCAGTTATTTAATACACAACGAAATTTACATCACTGTATTGGACTTACTATGAAGTATTTACTACAAAGTGCCTCTCATTATTTCAATTAAGTTGGAATTATGATAAGTAAGAACGACTTTACGGGTTTTGCGAAAAATAATCTGCCAAACAGAATAACATCTCCTGAAGAGTTATAGTAGTGACATTTAGAGAGGCGCCTGATGACACAAAAGATAAACGAATATCTCACGAGCAAAATGTCTAATGCCTGGAGTGTTTACCGGCAATTTTCAATCCACAACCTTCAGAAATATCCACATTAAGACGTCCTACAACTAAATTATTTCATTCACTATATGCCCTCAACATCAAGTACATTCTTTACGACAGTAAAATATCTCATATAGTAATTATTCTTTGCCTTCAAATGCAGTACCAGCCATTGCTAACTTGGTATTCTTTTATAACTATACTAGCTGACCCGGCGAACTCTGTTCCGCCTTAACATCCGGTCCCATCTCTTTCTCGCGTCACACTCACTGTCAGAAACTGTACTATCCTTGTTGCACTCGTGATAATAAAGCAATTGCAGATTTGTGTTTTTCTCTCAAACAAAGAAGAATTTCAAAAAAAAGCTCTGATATTAAATAGATAATTAAAAAATCTATTACGTAGCAGAGCGTTTTTTTATTGATTTTTGTTTAAGAGAGAAATACAAAGCTGTAATCATAGGGACCGGCTGTTAAAGGCAATAAATAAGCAGATTTTGGAATTTATAAACTTTAATTGTTTATTAAAAAATACAAATAAAAAAATTAAGTAGATTAATCATTCATTATTGTTCCTGTATTTTGGTGCATAGGTTGCACTCTTCAGTTAAGTACCTTCACTCGAAAACATGCGAAATCGCGCGAAAACGAGCGAAAACGTGCGTTCTCACCCAGGAACGCTGTCGAACGGGATAAACAATACCCTATGTCCGTCTCCTGGCTCTAAGCTTCCTGCTCACCAATTTTCAGCCAAATCGGTACAGCCGTTCTTGAGTTATAAATAGTGTAACTAACACGACTTTCTTTTATATATATAGACTAGGTGACCCGGCGAACTCTGTTCCGCCTTAACAGCCGGTCCCATCTTTTTCTCGCGTCGCACTCACTGTGAGAAACTGTATTATCCTTGTTGCACTGCATACGTGCAAAAACGTGCGTTCTCACACAGGAACACTGTCGAACGGGATAAACAGTATACTATGTCCGTCTCCTGGCTCTAAGCTTCCTGCTCACCAAATCGGTACAGCCGTTCTTAAGATATAGTGTAACTAATACGACTATATACAGATATAACGGCGAACAAAAGGCGGCTATCATTATGGCCTTCTGTTATCAGTGCGGCGTTACAACAATGGGTTACAACAGGCAACAATGACCGCTAACATACGAAATCACGCGAAAACGTGCGTTCTCACACAGAAACGCTGTCAAACGGGATAAACAGTATCCTATGTCCGTCTCCTGGCTCTAAGCTTCCTGCTCACCAATTTTCAGCCAAATCGGTACAGCCGTTCTTGAGTTATAAATAGTGTAACTAACACGACTTTCTTTTATATAAATAGACTAGCTGACCCGGCGAACTCTGTTCCGCCTTAACAGCCGGTCCCATCTTTTCTCGCGTCGCACTCACTGTGAGAAACTGTACTATCCTTGTTGCACTGCGTACGTGCAAAAACGTGCGTTCTCACACAGGAACGGTGTCGAACGGGATAAACAGTATCCTATGTCCGTCTCCTGGCTCTAAGCTTCCTGCTCACCAAATCGGTACAGCCGTTATTGAGTTATAAATATATATATATATATCTATATATATATATATATATATATATATATATATATATATATATATATATATATAGAGAGAGAGAGAGAGAGAGAGAGAGAGAGAGAGATAACGGCGAACGAAAGGCGGCTATCATTATCGCCTACTGTTTCCAGTGCGGCGTTACAACAATGGGTTACAACAGGCAACAATGACCGCTAACATGCGAAATCACGCGAAAACGTGCGAAAACGTGCAAAAACGTGCGTTCTCACACAGGAACGCTGTCGAACCGGATAAACAGTATCCTATGTCAGTCTCCTGGCTCTAAGCTTCCTGCTCACCAATTTTCAGCCAAATCGGTACACCCGTTCTTGAGTTATAAATAGTGTAACTAACACGACTTTCTTTTATATATATATATAGATTATTGCCATTATTTCTAAAAATTTGTAGAATTTATTTTCCCAGAACACAACACTTATTACAAACAGCCTATTTCATAAAGTCGTTTTTAAGTATCCAGAAGACCATAGCATAAGACATAAGTCCATTCACTGTGTGAATGTACTGTGTAAATGGCGAGAAAAATACATATTATTCAGATAATCCCTGGAGAAATTATTCATTTTATAAACTCGTTTATAACTTTATAAACGTTAGAGAAGAAAATAATATTTTCTAGAATTAACTAAAATTCTTCGAAACTTCGGTTCAGATATGGATGACACGGCACATGAATATTGGAATACCTCTCATCTTACTTTTATGGTTTTTGTTTACTCTCACCTGCGTGTTCTATTTTTGTCTACCTACAAAAAAAACGTTGAAAAGTAATAAAATTCAGCGGGTTTCTTTCTATGTTCCGAAGACAAATATAATTATATAATAAAATGCACAATACCTGGGGGTCAATGAAAAATCTGACAGTGCCATATTAATGGTCAGTTATATGAGGATATGAGGTACTATAACGGGAGTCGTTTAGCAGTAAATTTTGAACTGCATTTTATTGACGATAGCACAGGAAGCCGGACTCATCCAGAATTCTCATGAATTGTCTAACAATTTCCTCTGTAAGCTCTTCATATTTTGAGCAGACCCCTTGTCTTCTTTAAAAATCCCCCTAATTTATTAGTTTTCGGACCGTTTAACAGCATAATAAAGTCACGATTTCAAAATTTCCTTCGGGAAGCAATTAACTCTAAACATTCATTATAGAGGCAGCAACGTTTGGAAGTAATTTACGTAAAAATATATGGACATGTTATTCTAATTCCGGCTTCATATATTCCCAGAAGTTTAGTACTACTTATAACAAAAACAAGGAGGTAAAAAAACTCAGTAATTACGCAAGAAACATCCAGTTGAATGCTAATGTTCATGACCAGAATCATGAAGATCAATATTTCCATGTTTATTTATTCAATTATTTATTTTCATTGGATATATTCAAGGAAAAGCTCATATGTATTTTACCTTACATAAACGATTCAAGTACAATTCAGCAATCTTTTTATGACACCATATTGAAGTACTGAAAGAATAGTTAAGTAGTGTGGTTCTTTGGTGATTTTTTTTGGCATTTAAACAATAGAAATAAAAGAACCTTACCAACTTCACCTAGTAAATAAATGAAAATATTAGTTGCGTCAAAGCGATTTATTTACACTACGCAATTGGCTAATTGAAACCCTTGAAAATTAGTGGGCTATTGAATGCATGTGGACAAAATACTTCCGTCTTTAAAAATGCAATTTGTTAACAAATTTTAATGCAATTTTGATAAGACAATGTACTGTGATATCCACTATTACTTGCGCATATTTTTGTTACGTGATTACTCGTGTGTCAGATTTTATCTAACAATTGTTTATGTTGCATTTTTTGTTTTATTATGAATCAAATTCATTCATTAAGTGCATTCATTCATTAAGAGCATTGAGTGCATAATATTACGATGTATTTGTTATTGAGTTTTATAACTTGTGTGTATGTAATAATGCATAAAGATGACATGAAGGCTCATAATTTTTGTTTATAAGCACTCGGATCAAAATCACTGTTGTCAATTGATGTATTACATAAAGCAAATTTATTTAATAAAAGTAAATCATGGAATAAAATTTAATGCAATACACACCAATTTCTCCACATTGAAACATACCGGGCTTATTATGAACTAAAATAAGCTTCTTTAGAACTACATTAATTGTAAACTAATACACTTTTTTGATTGATTGATTGATTTTTCGTGTTTCCGGGCGCGTCAACTGCTTCGGTCATTAGTCCCGTTAGTGTAGTGCATGTTTCCCCCCCGGGAGATGGCAGTGATCTTCCCCCCGCTGGATGGCGAGATCCGGCGCCGACCTATCGTCGGCTAGTGGGGTTTCCCCCTAACCAAGACTCTCCCACCAGCGAGGCACCGCCCCAGCCGGGACAAGCTCTAAGCTCCCGACGGGTCTCCCGGAATATGTGGTAGTGCAGTGCATGTTAGTGTAAGTATGTCTGCAAGGGGAGATAGGACAAGGAAGAAGAAGGAAAGATCACGCGCGGTCCGTGGCCCGTTTGGTAGGGTACTGCTCCGGCATTCGCCTAGTGTTGATCGGAGAAACCACGGAAAACTACCGATCAGAGCAGCCGGCCGCTAGAATTCTCCTCCAGATAGCGACTGAATTCGACCTAGTTAAAAAGGTAGTGTCGAAAATCCTGCCACCGTCAGGACTCGAAATTGGACCTCTTGGTCAGAGGCACTGCAATGACATCAGCTGATGCACTGAGCTACCGCTCCCGAATCCACTTTTTTTGTATATACTTTATAGATAGGTTTGGAGCAAATATTACAACAATGCTGCGTGAACTTAATTTTCCCCTTCGGACAATAAGCGAATATTATTTTCTCTTGGTTGCTATAAGACATAACGTTTTACTACTAAAAGTAAACAAAACTAAGGAACAGAAACTTCAACGAAGATATGGCGGACGATATTCTTGTTAAATCTAGGAATCTTACTTTTGATATCAGGTATTAAAAAGTGATCGATCAAGATGAGTCACTAAGCTTTATGATCTTCATGCAAGCACTCAACACAAAACAGAGTATATAACAGGGAGGAGAGTGGTTGCGATAATAGTATTGAAATATAATGCGATTGCTCACGCATAAGAAAATATCTAACACGAGCATAATTAACGCCTTCTATTATTTCCCATCACAGAACTGATAAAGATGAACGATTGCAGAGTGGAATCCTGCGGGAAGGCATTGCTTGAGATTTATCTACGTGTGTTGAAAAATATCAATCCTATTGAAATAAATCCAGAATTGATAAATTATTCTAACAGCGTATCGGCGGGTTAAATAGAAATGTAATGGTTCCGTACGGAAATGTGAAAATACATATCGTATTTACTTAGAAAGTTATGGAATAGTGCAATAAATATTCAGTTGCAAACATTTCTTCTGCATACTTTTCCATGCGAATATTTCAAAACAAATTGTTTTTCTCAAATGTGTATGTGAGTGCATGGGTATGTGTGAGAGAGCGTGGACGCACGTGTGTGAGCGCGCGCGTGTGCGTGCGTGCGTGTGTGTGTGTGTGTGTGTGTGTGTGTGTGTACGCGCGCGCGCGTCTTTATTTGGTATCGACATATTGAATACTTTATTTTATCTATAAACGAAAGACATGAACTTACTTCTTTGGTATTTTCCACAAGTGCTATATTTTTCACACGACAGAATTCACAAACACTATTAGCAATATTATCCTTCTGAACAAGAAGAAAGTTTTTACAATATTGTAGTTTGCCTTGAACAATAAACAGAACGGTGTAATATAGTAAACGGCAGAATACGGTAAACCTTATTGCGTTTAAACCGAAAACGGCAATCACAAAGTAAAACGAAATATTTAAGGTAACGCTTTTAATCTACTTCTCACACATATCTTAGTCACACCTTTCCGTTCTTCCAATCAAGTGTTCCGCATCTTGTGAATTGTCTGCTTTATCTACGTTCCTAGAAGCAATAACTCTCACCCCACTGAGGTTGTATGCTTGCACGCGGTAATTTCATTTGCATCTTTTAGCACGTTAATTAAAAAATTACAGGATATGCACGCACGCGCTTAACGCGGCCCACGAGCGCTCTGGCAATGTGCCGCGAATTTCTTAGTACGAAGGGTCTTCTCGAAGACAGAACGAGTCTGTACGCGACGCATCGGATTTTACTGTTTGACCTTTTGCACAAGTAACTCAAATACAGCGTTGCAATTTCAAATCATATACGAAGAGAACATAATTTATGGCAGAAAAGTCAAACTGATATGTTCCACATACATTGTATTTCTTTAGTTCATAGCTGATACTGTGAAATGATTTAACAATGTGTGTCGAATTGTGAATCGTCGCCCAACTCTGCTGACTGCCTGTATTAGTGGTATCCGTCTTTGGTTTGGTAAACATCCTTATTCCACTGGTATAAACTTCATTTAGTACACTTCCAGAAATTTTGCAAGTCATTTGTCGGCCCTGATATCGTTGCTGCTATCGAGATTTTGCTGTGACGCTCAGCGTGACGTCCACCGCTTTCCTGGCGCTATTTGTAGTGTCGGCACCACACTTGATGGTACCACCACTGTATCGCACGAGAATCAATGACAGCTTCCCCCCTACAGGGTTCGTTTTGGCCATCTCCTCCCTCCGTTTTCGCTACCATCATCGCTACTTCTTCACGGCGATCGCCGCCACCGCCATGGCAACCACCACCACCACCACCACTACCACCTCAATACCTTCATCACAAACACGTGCTTTCCCACTACCACCACGACCACCACCACCACCACCACTTCGTCACCACTACCACCATCACCACTTCCTCACCCTTACCACCACCACCACTTCCTCACCACTACCACCATCACTTTCGCCACCACCCTCACCACTATCGCCAACCACAACTTTTACCATCTACGCCACCACCAACACCAAAACTCGTTTCCTCCGTCACCAAACAACCCAACTACAAGCGCCACCATCACAATCACCACCACCACCACCATTACAACCACTGCCATCGCATCTACCGTCTTGCCTACTCTACCAGCATCGTCAACGTGATTGCTAAAACCATTTCCTTCACCGTTATCGCGGCCACTGCCGTCGCCACCGCATTCACCATCAGCATCCCGTGCCCAAAGCCCCTGCTCCGCTAGTCTCCATCACCGTCGCCGCTGCTACCTCCACCGCCTCGGCCCTCGGCACTCACCCGCCGCCGAACGCTTTGAGAGTCCCTCGGCGGAACGGGCCTTCCGAGTAAATCAATCAGGAGGCTGAGAAACACCCGAGAACGTCGTCTTGGGCCCCCGGGGCTGTGAATATTTCACGTCAGAAGCCCCCGATAAAGCGGGCTCCGCTCGTAACGGTAAATATTACTCGCAATTTGCTTCGACTGGCCGCCGCGCGGGAGGAAAACGTAAAAATGGGCCTTATCTTTCAGAGGCTCCCGGTTCGCGAACGGGGCAAAAGCGAAATGAAAGCGCGTTCTAAAAGCGACCGCCGTCGCCATTGCGACCGCCACTGCCTCCAGAGCCACATACATTCTCCAGGTATTCGCGATCCATTTTCGCTAGTCTCCATTCGTAAAAATATGGTACTGCCGAAAACCACAACCCCTGGAAGGGGCGCAGATAAGCGGGGGCAACTGGGGATAAGCTGGATAAGCGGGGGGGGCGGGGCGGCGCGGGGCGGGGCGGGGCGGAGGGAGCGCGGGCGCGCGTGTATTCGTGCGGTGCGGGCCGTCGCACCAGGCCGCGCCGTGCGATGCGACGCAGTGGGATGCGGGTGCGGTTTCGAGCGGCAAAAGACAATTAGGGTCAAATTGTCAACGTGTCCCGTTTCTCAGGGACACTCCCTGGATTTACAAATCCGCCCTCGAATTGCATGTAGTGTTATATACATTTTATAATGTTGCAGAATTATTAGACAACTCTTGATATAAAACAAACCTGATAATTTTACTACATAATAATAATTATTGTTAGGCTAATAAGTTAAATTGCGTTCCAAAATACTGATATAGTCGTCTGATGACATTAATGTATATAATCATCTATAAACTGAGAGTGGGCAGTGGGTTTGATACAAAGCCACTGAGACCTATGCCTTAGAGAATCGTCAAAGAGAGTGATTATGGAGATAGATTCATTTGAACTTTTCTTCGTTATGATTTGCCTCATGATCATTTGTTGCTTAAATGTTATTTTACTCCTTCAAGAGCCGACACTGCTTCACAGTGGATTCCTCAACATCAACCTGGTCTATCTAGCAAAGGAATCAGGAAATATTTCCAAATACTCCTCATTCATAAAACTGAACCAAACTACCAACCAAAATATTGAACCAAAGTTCTCCGATAATTCACATATTTTTTGTCCAATAATGTTGTGCAATAATTTTTTGTTCAACAATTTTCCATCTAATAATAGTTCCCTAACAGTACTTCTATGTCTATAATTGTACCTTTCAGTACCAACAACGCCGACAAAAATCATCGAGAATCTCTCAACATCAATTTCGTCATGACGAGTGAGCCCAGAAAAAAACTCAATGAAAAGCTTAAACGCTATAACATTTTATAATATGTTATGTAATTGCAAAAACCAAGTATGGTCTATTATTTGCTGTCAATCCTCATATTTCTGTACAAGAAGATTGGCACTCTTCTCATTTTACTCAAATAATTCAGTGTTTGAATGCCAGAATAGACAGAAGTGCGCTTATTCACGTCACAAGCACAGATTGATTGTTAGCGATTCCAACGCGTCAACTACTGAGATCATTAGTCCCGTTTGTGTAGTACATGTTTTTTCATCTGGTGGTGGCGGTGATCTTCCCACGCTGGTATCAGGTAACCAGGTATCTCCCACCAGCCGGGCAAGCTCTAAGCACCCGACCGGTCTCCCAGCGTGTGTGGTGGCGTAGTGCATGCTAGTGTGTGTGTGTGTATGTGTGTAAGGAGTGAGTATAGGACAAGGAAGAGGAAAGAAAGATCGCGCGCGGTCCGTGGCCCGTTTGTTAGGGTACTGCTCTACCATTCGCCTGGTGTTGATCAGGGAAACCACATAAAACTAGCGAAGAGAGCAGCCGGCCGCTAGAATTCTCCTCCAGACAGCGACTGAATTCGACCTAACTGAAAAGCTAGTGTCACCTCTCCCGCTACTAGCACAGAAAGTATGTCATTGAGGTAAAAACAATTTGATGACGGACGAGGGTAGGAGCCGAGTCCGGCTTTTGAAGTGGGTACGTCAAAGACACATTCGTACGAGCAGAGGCGCACAGAGGAAACCAGGGGCCTTAGGTAGCTGATCCAAGAGGGGCCCTTATTTCAAGCAAAAAAAAATCCTCTTCTCTCAATTCATAAACAGAATTCAGTTCTCCATGCATCACGAATAACATATAGTGTTAAATTTGGATTAGAGATAAACCTATTTTTCATTTCTTTTGAATGAAAAAGAATTCGGGGCCCCAATTAAGTCGTGGCCTAAGACATGTTGCCCCAGCTGCCCCCCCCCTTCCGGAAGCCCCTGCATTCGAGTTACGTATACGAGTTTTTAGTAAGAATACATGGAAACTTGCAAGTACATATTCTTGGAAGCATTCTCAATATGGGAGGTGGCAGCCTTGTTGATTCATTCCGCTCCCAGTGTTTTGTTTAGTTTGCATTACCCAGTCGTTTTATATTACCTTGTTTTCTTTGTAGACGCGGAAGGCGAAGTAACACTTTCCAATCAATAAACAGTAAAGGCAAATACTGGTTTCCAAGCATGCGTGCTGAAAAATATGGTTTAAGTGTAGTGTTCATTACAACCTTTGAAATTTAAAAATTTCTCGCCTTGAAAGATACAAATCCGAGTCTCCCATGCTTCTTTTGTTGAAGAGGTATTCAAAAGGCTGTTGAAGAATTAGCAGGATATAAATGGCAATATTATATTATTACATAACCCTTACAAACAATACGTTAACTCGTTTTGTACGTTATACTAGATTTATTGTCCTTTGCAATCATCACACACCACTAGCTTGTGAGTGTAATACACGTTCTTATTCGCATGCTTCATGTCACATGTATATTTATTTTATCCCTAGCTAAAGGGTGTTGGCCCATTT